>JAIPRM010002459.1:0-30346 GCA_025469315.1 Stegophylla sp. TES_Ste_2020 | reverse complement strand
TGAGAAATTCAAAAAATGACCTCTTTAAAGTACAATCTAGAGGCGAATCCGGTTTCAAAAAGTTATTGATCGAAACTTTTGGACAAGTATTTCTATACGAAAAAGTGTTAACAGAAAAAATAAAAAATAAAAAAAAGAAAAAAAAAATAAACATCATTGTAAAAACACTAGCTTCACTTTATTCAGAATCTAAAATTAACTTTAAATCAAACTTAAAAACATAAATCATTTACTTACATTTGTGTGATTATTAACATGATTATTTTGATGATTTATTGGAGAAGGTTGTGGACTACGGTTTTCTTGTGTTTCAGTCTCTGGTACACGACCAGGTTTCTTTTTTTTCAAGACAGCCAATATAGATGATTCACGTTCTGGGAAAGAAGGCATTTCTTCCAAAACTGTGGCCTAATATAAAAATAATTAAATATATATATATGATTTAAATAAAATATTTTTGCAAGATTTCTAACATACCAGAACATCAGTAGATACAATTTTTGACAACTGCAAATACTCAGATGCTCGTTGTTGTAGTTCAGCATCAGCACTTCGTAAATTACTATCTTGTTTAAGAATTTCTTGTATTGTAGTCTTTACTTCAGGGAATAAGTTAATGAATTTAACATATGTTGACAGTAATAATGCTCGAGTCATTGGAGAACACAAATGGTACTGTACATATTAAAATGATTTTTAATACTAAAAATATATTTTTTATTTATAACTTATTTATACCTTGGAATGTAATAACTGAAATTGAACATTTGGTGCAGATCGAGCATCACCAGCAATCAAATTTCCAAACTCTCCGAGTATATACCCACCAACTTTAACCATATTTTCATGGCATGCAGGAGCTTGAAGAGCCTAAATATTTCAGAAATATAAATAATAGTACGATTTAAAGGAAATTAATTAATAAAAAAATACCTCAAATACAGTTTTGGCAGCATAACCTTGAACGTCATCTCTATTAATAACAATTTGAATAACACGATACCAAACTTCTTCTGAAACATAATCGCCTGCTATCCTAATTAAATTCAGAATAACATCCACATACCACGTATAGTCAGTTGCATATTTCTCAGCCAATATAGCTACTTTTAATACCTGATTGAAAAATATTGAAGTAGTAAAATAATAGAAAAATTAATTGTATTTATTATACCATTTCTTCTCTTATCGAGTAATCAGCAGTTTCCAAATAGTTCAACATTTCTTGAACTATTTCCTCAGAATTTGTTTTGTCACACATAGCATATAGTAAATCAACTGCTTGCTGTCTAACCGAAACATCTTTTTCCATCTAACAAAAAATAAAAATTTAAAATAAAATAAAAATAAAACAATAAAAAATTAATACTTACTTTCATTGATAGTATAACAACTTCCTGGTGTTTTTTTACAGCTTCATGTGAAAACTCAGAATTAGCTAAAAGGCACATGGACTCCAAAGCTAAATATCTTAGGTTTGTTTCACGATTAGATAAAAATTGACCAAGTTGGTTACAGGCCCTAACGAGTAAATTTGGTTCACTGAAAAATAAATAAATATACATTTTATTTTAAATTTGATATTTTGTATATCAACTGACCTGTCATTATGAATAATCAGACTAATAGCTTCAAATAGCACAGCGTTTTTAGCATTGGAATGTTGTACTTTTTTTGATTTAGGTGCATCTTGTGCTTTGTTCAAAATAGTCTCCAAACATTCATTCAACCTAACTCTTACTCCAGCATCTTCTGTTAAGTACCAAAGCAATAAAATTGATAAAAATATTCAATCTCAGGACAGTTTCTTAAATTAAATATATACCAGGAGTTGAATAATTTTGTAAAAGTCGAAGTAATTTAACAGACAGCCATGGAGCTGGGACAAAATAATAAGTATAGTCTTGAAGATCTGTGTAACTAGCTGTCACAATCTATAAAATAAAAAACAATTATTAGTACAGAAAAAAATTTAAGTAAATTTACATTATTTTACCCTTGAAAGTCTTGAAACAGCAAAACTAACACAAGCTTTGTATTCTTTTGGATTCCGTTTCACAAGAGCATCAATAAGAGAAACAGCTGCTGTGACAACACCCAAATGTTGGTCATTTAGCAGATGTACAATTCTCGACGTCCATTCACTAGCGCCATTTGAATCTATAGGTATGACATCAGGGTTAGTACGTAACAGTCGAAGAAAACATAATGCAGCAGACTGTTTCACCACATCCATGGTGTCTCTAAATAATAAATACAAATATAATTAATTCAATTTCAAATTCAAAGAAAAAAACAAAACAAAAAAAAACATACCCTGAAACTAACAGCTTTGGTATGTCATAACCAAATGCTTCAGCCATATCCCTACTACCAATATTAGCAATACACTGCATTGCTAAATTTACATGGATAGAATTCCTAATGAATAAAATAATACAAATATTAATGAACAACTTAATTAAATAAATATTATGATAATAACGTACCGAGATTGCAGATCATTTTTAATACTTTGATTGATAAGTTTAATCAAATCACTATTTGTATTTACTAATACTGAAATAAACAAATAACCCTAAAAACAATATAAAATTATTAAAAACGATAAATGTATAAGTGTAATTAATAAATGTGATTTATCAATAAATATTTAAAATTACAGAATCTGAAGATAATAATATTATCTGAAAACAAAACTGTCTTAATTTTAAAATAAATATATTATATAGGTGGATAGATAACTTTTAGCTTCCTAGGAAATATTTATTAACATATAGATTTAAGGTGTACAAGCAGAGAGCATCATTCATAAGAACATATTTTTCTGCAGAGAACCATATATTCAAATTTATAAAAGACTTTTGTTAACTAATACAAATTTGAAGTTTCTAAAACCATTATTTGTGGAGTTGAAATTTTTTGAGAATTTATAAAAATTTCCTCTTTTAAGTACCAAAAGTAGAAGAAATTTCTGATCTATTTAGGGGTTAAATAATTATTTTGGACAGTGAAATCTCTACAATATAAAAATTATTTTATTATTGTGGACCAAAAATAACCATTACCACTTAACAATTTAAAATTAAAATTTTATTTTACGATTTTCAAAAAAACTGTAAAATGAAAGTTGAAAGTATTTAATATTTAAGAAATGACTTTAAATAGTGCATATTTTATAAAATTATAAAATACAGTGCATATTTTGTAAAATTAAAAATACCCTATGACAAAAACTCACTATTTGCTTTTCAGAATATTTATTAGAAGATAACAAGTTGACAGCTTCCATGTGGCCAAAATCAATATCATGACCCAACAAAAATATGAATAAGAGCTTGCATACATATTTCTTTTTTTGATATCCATCTAATGTTTTATCCCCTTTAAACTTGCTTCTTATGTTAGCTAATTCTTTATTGATTCTCTTTATTTCTGCTTCCTTACTTTTACCTTTTGTAAAAACAACAAATAAATTATTATTATGTACATATAATTTTCCATTAAAAATGTTATCATTATATTTTACATTATATAAACATATTCAATTTTTAATATTTTTTTTTTCTATGAAACTGTACAAGAAAACAACTGTTGTATGTGACATTCCTTATCAGAAGATTAAATAATTATCAATTTAGTCTTAATGGTTCTGTTAAATAATATTTCAATACATATATATATTCTATACATTTTTAATATTATTATGAAATAATAACAGCAATGCCACGTCAGTCAAAATATTAACTAAATACACACACACACAAATTAAATATTTTTTATGGGAATTTATATATATATATATATATATGCATATAGGTATAAAAGGCATTTTATTCAATTTACTTTAGATATATGGTTTAAATAAGCAAATATATTGAAAATAATAAGAATTTATTTAATATCATAATCATAAAATGAAAGTACTTTAAATACCTGGAAATTGTTGTTAAAGACTTCAATAAAATATTGACTAATTTAATATGGTACCTTTAACCATTGAAATAAAAAAATACTATCAGAAATAGAAGGTGAAAAATATGTTTTTTTTACTTATTTATACATTTACATTACACTCATATAATATTGACAGAAAATTGGCACTACTAAGTAGTTCAAAAAATACAATGGAATTATTTGTCCTTCACACTAAATTTTTAAATGTTTTCATAAAGATATAATAACTTAAAAGCAGAATTTGACATAATATTTTATTTTTAATAAGGTACTCACAGAGAAACATTACATTATAAGACTATTTCGAATAAAAATACTTCTATTACTACCAAACTGATAAGTAGAGAATTAGTACAAAAAAAAAAATATTAGAAAAAAATCTTACAATTTCTGATGTCTGAAATAAAAACAGCCAATCCCCGCATACCATCTCCTCTGACGGCTGGCATAGTTAAACTTGTGAAGGAATGTCTTGGAAAAGATACTTTACACTATGATTTTTGGAACCTATAACACACAGCACAGAAAAAATTGAATAAAAATACGTCCTAACTACATGTAAGAAGGAGAATAAAATAATAATAAGTAATGGTCATCTCGTGGATCGACTCGACATTGAGCCATGACCGACGAGTGACAATTGTGTAACATTGGGTGCGAGACATTTCTCCTCATACCTATATCACAAACGAAAACAAACGGCGAGACGACGATAAATTTGATTGCGTCTAATAGACAGTTTCCTGTGCGGTCAGCGAGACCGACTTTAGAGTCGGTGTCAGAGTCAAACCACCTCACCCCGCACTGACCAATCCAACCCACAAAATAAATACAAACGGCGGGGAAGGCGAGGGGGAAAGCGCATCGCGGCGGTTATCAACTAACTTCTACCCTGCCGTCCCGGAAAAAGGGATTGTCCCTAGGTTTTCCCCGAGTATGGGAAAATTGTACCTTTTGGTGGTGGCGACGGCGTAACGGATTCATTCGTCAAGAAAGTCACCGACGGCGGATCGTGCAGTCGGTTGGCGCAGCTTATCTGTCCAGCTCGGGGTGTCTCAACGCGCGGTGACGACGGACATGACGACAGGCAGCAACGACGACGGATTTTAGCAGTGTCAAAAATGCCGTACTCCCCTACACGGTCTATGTATACGCTATCTATTGGCCGAGACAGTGTACTCGCGAATATTATAAAGCTGATCGGGTTTTATAGCTGGACTTGAGACTGGAGACCGGCATGTACACAACGCCTCCTCAGGACTTGGGTCGGACTGATTAAACTTTTAATTTTTAACAATAATTTGTATTCTCTCTCTCTCTTTGCTCTCCATAACCCATCAATTCACGAGATTCCTCTTCGTCTGTCGTCACTACTGCAGTAGTGCAGTCTTAACACGGCTCCGTATCGGATTCCGACGATTGTCGCGTACGCACGACATACAGTGTATCCGCAAGCACGCACACGCCGACGATAAATATAATATTGTTATCGACACGATGCCCATCCGTTGGTTACACTGTGTGGCCACCGTGGGCTCACAACACCGGCAGAGCGAGCCAGCCGGTACGTGTTCCCGCAAAACTACGGGAACGATAACGAAAATCGATCGTCCCGCGATCGGTTAACAGCTGTGACGGGGCGTTTCCCCGTCCTCGAACCGATGCGGCCCGTTTTGGGGCCGTCCGCATAGAAAACAGAAAACTACACGAAATCGTATTCTCTGGAACTCCGGCGCTGACCCTGATGGGTTTTTCCTTCGTCCGAGACTAATATTTCCGCTACAATTTTGTCCCTTATCATCTGCTGCTATCGTCCATCTCCGTCATTTCACGTGATTCGATCATATGGTCTAGACATGGTCGTACTAAATTGTGTGTTTGTGTCCATGTCCATTATTCGTTATCATATGTGTGTGTATGTATGAGTGTGACGACGACAAGCTTCCCAAGCTGTGGTCCCCCGACGAAATGCTGTTCGGCTGTCGGGTCAGCGAGCTCTAACGGTGATCATCGAAGCCTTTTTATCGTTCCCTGTTCATGTGAAATTTCGCTTGTCTGCCATGTCTGCGCGGCACTGCTGATTAGTGATTACTGATTAATCCTATGGGTACCGTCAACGTGTATCAGTGTATTTCGTATTCCATTTCACATTTGGTTAAATTGAAATAATCGAAATCCGAATACGCTCTCGAGTTTCACTTTGCAGTCACTTCAGTATCTGATGAGTACATCACATAATATAGTGACGACATTATTAAAATGTCCACGTGCCTGTCGTATCGGTAGAAAAGCGTGCGTTACACTAGGTCTGATCGTATGATAATATGCTAACTATTGCTACCAATTTCGCTACACAACGAGGAAAGTGTCAAAGATAATATAATGTATGCTTTTCGAACAATTAACACACTTAATCATTCTCATTGAATGAGGACAGTGTCCATCTAGCGGTACATATATGTACATATATATATATATATAAAACTAAATATAAAATATGTACACACGGCATGTGATGATTCGTGTACATAGCCAGATTTCAAAGGGGGTATAATGGAAGTAAGGGCATTTCTTTTAGAAAATTCAAAATAGTTTATTTTTCACGAGACATTTTTTTTTTTATGTATACAGTATATTATACTGACAGTATCATTTTTGAGAAAGGAGAATCAGTGAGTGAGTGTTAATTTCTGTAATCTGTACCGCATATATGAATTAATTTGAGGTCAATATTAAATGCTGACCACTTATTTTGCGAATGAAGAAATTGATCTTCGTGTGTGTCTGTGATGATGACAAAGATGCATGAAGACAATTATTATTATCAACATTTTAACTTAGAAAAAATGGCTATGCAGATGGATCAGCCATAGAGTATATCAGTATGTTTTGTCTTGAACTTGACGCTTCTCGGTTAAGTTGTGATGTGCTTCAAACTTTGAACTTTGATGATTTGTGCATTACCTTTTCTAATTGAAACACATATTATAAAACAGGCAGTGTTAGGTAAAGTGCTTAAATTGTGGTGGGACGCTGGGGGGTGGAGTACCCCTTATTTTTTAAAAATATTTTAGCGTAACCCTACTAATTTTAGATTATGAACGAAGTGAAGAAGCCAGTGTTTTTACAATGATGTTTATTTTTTTTATTTATTTTTTTTTTTCTGTGTACATCTTTTAGTATAGAAATACTTGTCCAAAAGTTTCGATCAATAACTTTTTGAAACCGGATTTGCCTCTAGATTGTACTTTAGAAAGGTAATTTTTTTAATTTCTCAATTCTTCAATTTTTTTTTAGGAAAAAACTACCCAAAATTTGACAAAGCTACTCGGAAACCATCATTTTTTGATTCAAATTTGATGAAAATTTAAACATAGATAGAAAATCATATAAGAAAGATTTTGGCGCAAGAAAATTTTGAAAATGTGAAAAAAAAATTTTAGACATTTTTCTAACATTTTTTATTTCTCATTTATTTTTTTTATTATTAACTTCCCTCGTTCAGAATCGTTTTATTGAAGAAATGATTTATCGTTTCTTTAAAATTAAATACACCCGTCACGACATTCCCACCCATCGTGCGAAGTATGTCCGGCTTTTTTAAAATGGAATGTTATGAACGGGATTCAAGGTTCAAAGAAATGTTCAAGACTCATTTTAGATTTTGAGCGGAATGAAGAAGCTTATGATTTTACTAAGATGTTTAATATTTTTTTTTCTCTTTCTGGAAACACTTACATATAGAAATACTTGTCCAAAAACTTCGATCAGTATCTCTATAGAACCGGAATTATACCCAGGTGGTATTTTAAAGGGGTCATTTTTCCAATTTCTCAATACTTTTTCCAAAAACGGGGAAAATCTGTCAAAAAATTGACAAAATATGCAATTACCGGAATTTCCGATACTATTTCAAATAGATTTTATCAATTTTAAGTTAAGTACAGCATTTTGAAAATTTCAGAAATTTCACATTTTTTGTTAGTTTTTTTATAATAAAATATCTGATTTTTGATATTAAGACTTAAAAATTTAATATATAAAAATAATATGTTCATATACCGCATGTAAGTTACCTTACATATAATATGTTTTAAACCTAATAGGTATACTTAGCTATTTTTATTTTATAATTTAAAATTACATTATGTTTATATGAATAATTTCTTTTGTTTTTAATACGTCTTGTTTAGAGGGTATTATTATGGTAATAAGTTATATGTATATTTAAAATAAATAACAAAATATTTCATTTCAGTTCATTTTGAAACTAAGCATAACGAATATCCTTCACTATATAAGAATTTAAAAATATTCTTTACTTACTTGCTAACTTTGAATATAGTTCATGGTTACATAAATTTAAAACATATAAATATCATACTTACTAAGAAATCAGTTGCATTAAAATTTTTTTTAAAACCCCTGATTCCTGAATATCTTTTACAAATATTACAAGATTGTTGGCTGTTATACTACTATTAAGTATTTTAAACATAATTTCAACTTATCTTATGTAGATAATTATTAATATTTTATAGAAGTTAATTATTATAATACCTTATGAAACAAGTAACAAAATATATTCCAAATATTTGTATCAAATGCTTATATACATAAATTTAATCTATTTTATACTCTATTGTAGTATTGAAATATATGATGTTTAATTTGTTTATTAAAAAAAGAAAATCTCAGTTATTTGATTTTAATTAATGACAATCAACTTAATTATCCTAATGGCTAATAGTAATATCTAATGAATTGTCAAGTATTAGTGTATGATTCACAGGAATAACATGAATAGATTAATTAAAACTTTTAATTATATATATGAATTGCTTATATAGCTTTATTACCAAAAAGAGACATTATCATAAAGATTAAAACCATTTTATCCAACGCCTTCCATTCTCCACCTACTTGAAATTTAATATTTTATTTAATCATTAATCTACAATTATTGACAAGCAATTTATAAATGAGAACTTGAAGAATGATTATTAATTAGAAACAATTTTTGTTTCCATTAAAAGTCTTCATAGTATCTTATGCCAATTAAAGAGAGAAAATATAGCTTAAAATATACAAAATATGTTGGTTTGGTACACATTATATTCTACCAATTAAAATATAGATACTAATAATAACTATTCAAGAGGTAACAAGTCTTATAATTTTCTTGTTATGTGTATTACCTCAGTACAACATATCAATTCACAAACACCATCAAAATGAAATTAAGAGAAATTATATAAAAAGATAAAATAAATAGTCCTAGATAAATATAAAATCAATAACTGCTATAATATTTGGTAATATAACCACGATTTTACTATTACTACTACTATTTCTAGTAGTTACTAATAACTTGTCTGTGTTATTGGTATGAATGTATAAACTATAATATAACATATAAATTGTTTTTTCTATTTATTGTATGTTAATTCTTTGTACGAATCAAAATGTTACCAACTTATCAAAAATAATAAAATTGTGAAACTGAAATTGTGTTAATTTTCCATAGCTGCCATGTGTACTCGCGATAGCGCAATCAAATTGTTTTTGAAATATATAATATTTTAATGATTAATGATTACAGGCGCAAATAGCGTTTGAAATTTAGAGGGGGAAGGGGTGGCTAAGACCGCAGCAACTCAATGAAACAATATTTGTATAAGTAATAAATACCTAAAAAATTTAATCACTGCGCTTGGTTTCTAATAAAACAAATAAATATACCTAATTACAATAGAATTTAGAACACATTTTTTTACAAAAAATTTATGAGACCATATACAATATTAGTAATAATACCCTTACATATTTAATTTTAGATTTTGAGTGGAGCAAAAAAGCCAGTGTTTTTTTTAAAAAAATTTTCTGTGAACAATTTTTTGTATAAAAATATTTGTTCAAAAATTTCGACCAGCAACTATTGAAATCAAAATTTGCTACAAGATATTATTTTTGAGTGACACTTTTTTTCAAATAAATTTTATTCTTCGCGTTTCCAATTAATAGTGAGATATAAAACTGGCTGAATAAATTTTTTTTTTTTCAGTTGTAATAAACATAATTTTTTAGTAAAATTGTCCTATATAAACTGAAGTTCCACTCAAAGTTATTTTATTGAATAAATGATTTATCATTTCTTTAAAATTTAACACACTCTTATCATGTCTCACCCAAGGAACTAACAATATGCATGGTGCGAAGTAAATCCCGCTTTTTACAACGATATTGCTAGAGTTATTATTTATTTTCTGTGAACACTTTTTGTATAGAAATATTTAACTAAAAGTTTCAAGTAGCAACTTTTTTAAATCAGAATTTTGCTCTGAATGATACTTTTAATCCAAACTTTATGAAATTTTTAGTATAGACAGAATATACTTGGTATGAAAAATGTTTGAGGAAGGAAAATTTTTAATACCTATGTATAACAATTTTTTTTTCCAACATTTTTTTCTCATCAAAAATATCTAAAAAAATTTAACACATTAATTCTTTTATTAAAATGACGTCATTTAATTTTATAAATTTAATTTTTTATGAGGCTAAGCCCATATAATATATAATAAGGGTCTCTATTTGCGTCTATGTTTATGATGCTGATTTATTTTATATAAATATTATTGTGAATAATATCGAAAAATAAATCGTATGATAGAAATTCAATGGAAAAACTTAAAATGTATATATTGACACAGCGAACTTGAGTACTTGACTTCCAGAAAATTATATTATATTACAATACGTTGCTCTAAAATCGCCCGATTCATGTGATCTACGTAGGTATTAATACGTCAAGTGCTTATTGCGTGATGTGTGCACGTGTGCCCGTATCTTTATGTATTTGAAAAATATTTTTATACATTATATAAAATGTTCGCTATATCGTGTGAATTTTCGTTTAGAAAGAAAAAAATCAACGGACAGGAATGTTCTGGGTAATAATCTGAGGATATGCTTATGTACATCATAGCTTTTCGTAAAATGTTGTTACAAAAATTAAGTAACGTTTAAAGTTTATTTAAGTTTAAGTTTATTCTTTTAAAAATAGCAATACATTTTTCGGTTGAGTTAAATATTTTCTCAAATTGGCAGCGAAATGCTTGCAAAAATAGTATCTTAAAAGTCCCGTCGTAGTAGTGAGTATTTCCCAAACGTTAAGTAATATTTCACGGTTTGCCAATTCAGCGAGACACGGACTGCAGTGTTGTAGAATGTAGAGCTCCCGTGACTTCACTTAATGTGTGTACTAACACTACTAACGAGATACAACTAAGGACGTCTCTCTATTAAAACCCTGAGGGGGTTCAAATTTTTTTTTTTAACTATACGGTGGAACCAATCAAGTGTACATATACGTATATTTTTCTTAATCTTTAAATATAAATTCTAAATATATCTTATTTTAGAATCTGAGCAGAGCGAAGAAGCTTAAGAATTTACTTACGATGTTTATTTTTTCCTCCGTTCTGTAAACATTTTTGCTTATAAGAATATTAATCTAAAAGCTAGAAAAATCCTAAACTAAAAGATAGAAAATATCACAGAAATCACCAATTAGTACAAGGAACTTTTCTCTTAGCGATTACAGTGGCGTAATTATAGAGGAGAGATCTGGGGATATATCCCACCTCAAAGCTTTTTTTTTTTTAATTACTATATTAAATTCCTATAAACACTTGGCTTTTAAAGATTTGAATTGTTGAGTTTGTTATTTGAATAAAGGTACTATCCGGCTGATGACTATTTGAATAGTAAAAATTATCAATTAACAAAACTCAAAATTTCGAATTGCCAAGTTGAAAGTATAGAATAGCGAAGTCAAAATTTCAAGACACAAATTCAAAATTATCATAAATTATTTTTTACTCGGCACTATAACACTTCTTTATAGTTTGATTGATGTTTCGTAATAAAATAAAATATGAAGTTATCAAATTAAAAATTACATGACTTCCTATATTAATGTTAGTATAGTACTGACACATGATTTTGAAAATGAGCCATTTACCGCGTTTATGTTTTCAACATGAAAAAATAATTAAATTTAACATGTGGTTATTAGACCGAATTACCAAACCAGACTGAATGGTGGACACTGGGCGTTATCTGAGTTTTGACGACTGATAAATGTAATTTTAAACTATTAAAGTAGAATTTCGAAATGACTAATTAACTAAATAATTTACTATCGTAATTGTCACAGCTGTTACTTTTTTGATTTTTGTTTATAATATTCATTATTTAATATTTTTTTTAAAAGTTTGGAAAAGCCGGGGGAGGGCCATGTTCCTGTTTGTGCCCACCTTAAGGATGTACATGGTTACAATACATTCTCCAAAGTCGAAACGACCCGCCGGAATAAAATCCGTCCATGAATTCTCAGGGCGTGGACAATTTTGAATTTGGCGCGCACTGTCCCGCGCTTCTCAGCGGCTGTTCACTGCCGACCCGCGGCCATTTTGATGCCGAGCAGCGTTTTGCAGGCCGTAGACTACCGCCGCCGCCGCTAGTCACCTCCACTACCACAGCCACTACAACCAAGTACCACTCTACCTACCACTACGGACCGTGCGTACCGCTGCCACTACCACCACCACCGCCACTACCATTCACAATTTACCACCACTCGAACGACCACTGCGCACCGTGGCCCGCGACTCTCTGTTACTCGACCGTCACGGGTTTTTGTTCATCCGCCCGATCGTTAGGCGTTAGCCCGTTAGTTACTGGTTTCGTAACTGGCCGTGTACATAGTCTCTCGATTATTATCATCGGTAATCGCGCGTCCCGCACACCACTCACGTCTCTCACACACACATTTACGCACGCTCCCGCCCGGCCGGACTTTTCCATTTTCCACACGCACGCGAGTCTGTTCGAACGAACGTCGCCGTCGACGCCCGCCGCCGCCTTCTTTCGTTTCGCGCATAATTTTTCTTTTTCATTTTCTCCCTCGATTTTAATTTTTTAAAACCAAAAAAAAATGTCCGACTCAGCGTCAGTCGCGGCCGCGGACGAGAACCCGATCTACAGCCCGTTCTTCGGCGTCATGGGCGCGGTGTCCGCCATCGTATTCAGCGGTAAGCATGACACATTAATGATACGATTGTAACGGCGCAACGCGCGCGGTGACCTACGCTCTCTAATGATAATAATTAATTTTTCACCGCGGCGTTTGTGTCTTGTCCACCGAGTAGTGTCCATCACCTACACCTTTGTAGTCGTCGCTTCAAGCCAAAGCACAAGGTGGCGGCGGCGGCGACTGCGTCAACGTAGTATCGATTTTTTTACGTGTGGGCCCTCTTTCACGGAAAGGTTTTTCCCGAAAAAATCTCGTAGAAGACAAGATACTTCCTCTTCATACGCCCTCGTTCGGGATGCATCTCCACCCATGTAAATTCGCAGTTTTCGTTTTTTTCCCCTCTCACGACCCATAATATTGTCATCGGGCGGGTCCGATCCTCGGAGTTAATATTTTTCCGGCCGTCGCGTTACGCACGCACGCACGTCGTATTGGGCACGAGTGGTTATTTAGGCGTGGTCTGATAACCGCCGCCGCCGTCGCCGATTTATAATATTATGTCATAACACTATTATTATTGTAGGCAACTAAATTATACTGCATCGATGATCGAATTTTAAGAAATTTTATCGAAAACCCCGTTTTTAAACGCGATGATTTCGGTCGCTTTGCGAAAATTTTCAATAAAACATTGTTTTTCCCATGGGCGTAATACCTCGTTTTTTTTCGTCATAATATTCTCGTCGTATTCTTCTGCATCGCTTCTAGGTTAATAACAAACGACGGGTATTTCATACAATGTATTAATGTCGTTAACGTCAACGGCATCGATGTGGACATCTAATGGTCCAATTTAATTTCAGTCGTTTGTATCTTTGAGAAATTCGCTTTTCTCCGATTTGTTGTTCGGCGTAAACTGTAGGATTTTACCGACGACATAATATGTCCTAGTCTTGTGGTTTTACGATGGCCGCAACCTGTTTGCTTGTTTGCTCTGTCCCACATTCGACATGGTAGCACGCAACGGAGGGCGACGCAAATGGGCGTGACCCGGGAGAGTAATTATTTTTTATTTTTTTTTTTCCGAAAATTCTTCCCTTGTGTTACTCTTGTTTTGCTTTTTTATTGCGATTCCGCGTACCTAGGAAAATAATAAAGTTCTTGGTGTACGAGAAATCGTGTTTTACTTCACTTGTCGACGATCCTGCAATGTTGAATTTTCCTGATCAACCGTGGCAAAACTACCATGGGCGCGGCGCAGGATGAAGGTCATTTATTCGGTTTTGAATTCGCGCAAGCTTATCTCCTTTGATCATCTACCTTGCCAGAGAATTCGCGATTATTTGAGTTTTTCCATAGATATTATATGGTCCTCTTTACCTGGACAATTATGATGGACAGTTTTTGCTTAAATTGTCCCGTGTCATATCGTTTTGGACTGAGAATATCAAATTGAATGTAACCATGATAATTCCTCAAAAAGTTGGCCATTTCAAAATAAAAGTTAGGTTCTCGGAAAATTATTGGTTTGTTTTGCCATAGTAATTAAGATCAAAATTATTTTGATGAGCCGCACCCAGTTTTAGAATAACATTTTTTACCACATTATTTTTGGTTCCATTAAAACTACTTTTACTGTAAATGGATATTCATTATAAAATTATAAATATAGTGTCAATTTGTGTATGTTTTTGAATTTTTTTAAAACCCATTACTTAACCTTATTATCCATAACACATGTATATAAGTATGGGTGTTGCCTCTAGAGTCATAAAATCATATTAATTGATGTTAAAAAATCTCATTTACAATGATGATTATGTATATCAGTGTAAATGTTCTTTATGTAAGTAATAATTAACAGGCAATTTATAAATCGCTAATTTTACAGCTTGATTGCAAATTATTATACTTTCTGAAATTTATACCCACTATAGGCGACATAAATTTAATTAACATTTTAATGAATCAAATTCTAAGAAATAAAATTGTATGTGCTAACTTCTTACTTGAGTAGTTATCACAATTTATATATTTTACTTAATTAATTAAACTTCTAATTGTTAAATTTTCTACTAATTAATGTAAAGTAGGTATTCTGTAATATAAGTAAAGATGGACTAATAAGAAAAAAAGGAGTGCATTTTATAGTAAAAATAATAAATAAGTATTGTGACTTGGTACTTGAAATATCCATCAAAATATTCCATTCAGTGTTAAATGTTTATGTATAAAGCTGTAAACGAAATTTCATTTAAGTACCTTCAATTTTGACAATTAGTGAATTTTGAAATTAAGTATTATACTTATATTTAACCTCGTATTTAACCCATATTTGTTTAAAGTTGAGTAATAAATTGTTATTTTTATCAACATTATAATAGATAAAAAATATTTTTATTTCATATTTGTTTCCTGTTCCCCATTACTACCTATGTTATATGTGTAGAGAATTATTGTTTGTCACAAAATAAAAAAAAGTGTACTTAATTCAGTTTAAAATTACATTGTGAAATGCATAATATTAGTAAGTAATCTATTCAACATTTCTATTGCTTTTTAAAATAATGTACTGTTGAATTTTGGTATAGGCAATTAATTTATTGATATACTATTTTATTCTTTCTAGCTCTTGGTGCTGCATATGGTACTGCAAAATCAGGAACCGGTATTGCTGCCATGTCAGTCATGAGGCCAGAACTTATTATGAAATCAATCATCCCTGTTGTCATGGCTGGTATTATAGCTATTTATGGTCTTGTAGTAGCTGTGCTAATAGCAGGTGCTCTAGAGGATTCAAAAAAATATTCCCTATTCAAGTAAGTCGATAAAAATATAAATATTGAATACCTTTAACTTAATAAGAACTGAATGTTGATACCTTCATTCTTATACTAATCCTCTTATTGCATTAATAAACTGTCCACAAATTTATATTTTACTCTGTAGATGAAAAAATATCTGTACAATTTGTAATTTTGTATTTTTTCATGATTTTCATTACTGATCATTTATGTATAAATTTTGGTTTTTGAAGACTTTTAGATTTTTATTAATTTTAATCTTCTTACATTCTATAGTATGGCCAACAAAACTAAACAGGTGATCATGGCACGCCAGGTAGCCATTTTTATGTAAACCAGGGATATTAAAAGTATTATTTATTAAATGAATAGCTGGTGCAACTGTTTTATGAAAAATGTTGTATATCTTTACTATTTTTTCTATTGTAAGGATACACAAAATTTTTCATAAAATAGCTCAAACAGTTGCACCATTTAATAAATAATACTTTTTATACCCCTGGTTTACATAAAAACGTCTTGGCCCGACAATCACCCATCTAGTTCTCTGGTCATACTATATAGAAATTTAAAAATAATTTATTATTATATTTGATAAATTATTTTTTGAGTACAGTGTATCTTAGATTATATTTCATCAAATCAATTATATTTTGATGTTAAAGACCAAAATATGTTTCAATTGTTTGGGAATTTTGTTGGTTTTTTGAATTTTTATTAATTCATTTTTGTTTTATAAAGTAGGTTATCAATATTCTAATAGTTGTCATAAATGAGTTTACCTAAAACATTTAATAAACCTTTTTATTTATTTATTTTTTTTTTTATAGGGGATTTATTCATCTTGGTGCTGGCCTCTCGGTAGGCTTCAGTGGCTTAGCTGCGGGTTTCGCTATTGGTATTGTTGGCGATGCTGGTGTTAGAGGCACAGCCCAGCAGCCTAGATTATTCGTAGGAATGATCTTGATCCTAATTTTCGCCGAAGTATTGGGATTGTACGGACTGATTGTTGCAATTTATCTTTACACTAAATAAACAATTTGCCCCCTGAATAAATATAAAAAGAAAACAAACTTTTTTGTTACAAAAAAAAAAAAAAAAAATAAAAAACTAAAAAAACAAACTGTGAACACCTAAATGACATCCAAACGTCAATACAAAACAATATACTTCGGTATTATAAACATTTTAGTTCGAAGGAAAAACATTTTTGTATCCTTGCGCCACTCACCTGAATGTAGTTAAGTGTATTGTCCCTTCCTTGCTTTCAAAACCATTTTCCATTCACATAGCAAAATAATTAATAATAATAAAATTATTTGAAATACATTTATTTAAATTAAATAAAACGATGGCCATTTTCATGTATCAAACATTATATTTTGTGTTTTATTATTATTATTAACTTTTTTTTATGTTTGAATGAGTTTTATTATTAAATATTGTTTCCCTTTACACTTTTAAATGTTACTTAACTTTGAGGGAGCATATCCCTCAAGTACTCTATGCGATGTGATGCAATCTAAACTTAGGCGAGTGTGCGATTGTTCTCCATCTTATCGAGTAACGTACACTAATAATAATAATATATTAAATTATTGATACTACTACAGTTCAGCACAAATTTTGTAGTTGTAAAATTTAAAAAAAAAAAATCAATAGTTGAAGTATTGTTTGTTTGTTTTTATTTTTTTTTTTTATTTTTTTGTTTTAACATGTAAATTAAAAGCTGGCTTACATGGTTACTGGTTAGTTAAACAATTTAATAGAACTTAATTAAAAGTTAATACATTTACAAATATACTATTAGCATTTTTAATAAATATTTTAAGGGAGCGTTCAGCTAAGACGTGTTAAAACATTCCATTGTATTTGTAATTTAATCGTTTATTCTGAAGGATGTAAATTAATTAATTAGATATTATATATATTATATATATATATATATATGAAAATCTGCCATTAAATATGTTTGTTAGTTCAATATTATTAATTCTCCTGTTAAATAATACATTTGTTTATTTTCCATTCATATCAATCGCGTGTTTATTGTTTCTCATCATTATCAACTTATTCGTACTATTATATTATAACTGTTCAAAAAAAAAAGAATCCACTTTATTTATTTTATTATAGTTGTGTATAAATTATGTGGTTAACATTTGTTTTAATTTAATTTTAATATATAAATATATATATATATTTTTTTTTTTTTTGGTTATTTAGTAGACACTTAATGCAGTAAAGTCAATTTTTTTCCATTGTTTTTAGTTGTTTTAAAAAAGGTCTGTAATATATTATTACTTTGACTTGGAAATACTAAGGGAGTAAATTAAACCTATCTAATTTTCTATTCCTAATTTCCTAGGAATTTCAATTATATAGTAATAAAACAAAATTGTTGTTATTCATTGTATTTATTTATTTGTTTTTCTAATACCGTAATCCCTCGTTATCCGCGGTTGGGTCCACGATAACATTACCTATTAATGCAATTGCGATGTTTTACCGTTATTACACGAACACTGTAGAAATTTATTTTTGACAATTGTAGATAATTGTTGTTATATAGGTATGACACATATGTATTATAAATACTTATACTTATAGCAGATATACCACAAAAGGTTACCTACACATGCACGATTAATAATCGTCAACTGCTCAGTTGTAAGGTGATATTTGTGCATGACATCATGTGTACAGCAGTGTTTAATAAATTTAGTAGTGAAAATATTTTTAAATGGCTTCTCAATGTAAATGCCAATAAAAAGGAGAAGAAATGTTTTATCACTCGTTCAAAAAATTGAAATTTTAGACAAATTAAAAAGTGGTGATACTGTAGCGTCACTTGCTAGAACATACAAAATGAATGAGTCTAGTGTTCGAGATAATAACAATAGATAATAAATAAATTAGTTGTGTGAATTAAAAAATTATTAATTGATTTTTAAAATTAAAAAAAATTAAACCCATCCTCCCTTTTTACATTGATTTATGGTCTCGTTATCTGCACAGGTTTGCTGGAACGTAACCTTCGCGGATAATGAGGGATTACTGTAATTAAAAAGCATTTACCTAGTAACCATTATTCATTTATTAGACAGCTCTAAGTTTAAATTGGGAACCGAGAAAATGAAAGAAAAAAAATGTGATCCTGCAGTATATAGCAATAGTTCATAATTAGCGTTAAGTCACAGACTTATTCATCTTATATTGAACGGAACCCCTTTTTGCTAATATGCTCATGTAGAGTTAACCACTTTCTGTGCATTTGTTTATGTAACTTATTTCAAACATGAAAATAAAGAAAAAAAATTAATTTTACGACATTTTAATTTTACACACCTTTTTTTAATAACATGAACACTAGGGTGTTTTTTCTCAGCTTTATATTGGCTGATATTTTAGCATTGGATCAAAAAAAGATATTACAAAAATTTCAGTTTTCTAGATCAACCCAGTTTGTTATATAAATTAACATGAGAAAACGACATTTTTACTCAAAAGTGGATTATTCTTATTGGCTGAATTCTTTTTCCTTTAATTTTTGACAAAAGTATTTTGTAGAGAATTAAATTTCTTTAAGGTCTTTATTATTAAATCTTTGAATTTATTATTTTTAAAGACATACTTGTTTACAACAATCTGATAAAAATTGAAATTGAATAAAGTCTTTGAAAATAGTGAAATTTATGGATTTAGTACCAAGTAGTAAGTAACTTTTTTCTCCTGAGTTTCAGTAAAAATTTCAATTTCCTTGTGTTAATTAAACGTCAAACAATCTGGGTTTGTGACGTTTATACTGTTTGATCTAGAAAGCTGGAATTTTGGGAAGTTAGGTTTCCTAACCTAGCCAGAAAATTTTAAATAAACACATAAGTAATTATTACTAATGATACTAAAAAAAGTGTAGGATATCTCGTGACAATTTTTTTTTGTATAGTTGTTTAAGTTAAAATTTGTATTTTTACGTAAAATAATGATATATTTTTTTCCCCCTTCAAAACCTGATAAAACATTTTATTCTCAATCTGACAAAAATTGTCTTACTAAAATATCTCTTGCATGTTTTTCTATACAGGTTATTTTCATGAAAGCTTACTCAACGAATAATTTTTTACTAGCATTTTTAATCAGAATTACTGCTCAAATATTAGCAAATTATCAATATTATATTACATACTATACAAAATAGATAAATCACTTAAATAATGAAATGAACATGGATGATTCTATTATTATCATACTAATTATAATACTAAAAATTATTATATGTTAACTAAAGTTCTAATCAGAATCGTTTTATTTGAAGAAATTATTTGTCAAGTCTTTAAAATTTAACACACCTGCCAAGAGAATCCCACCTGAAGAGCGAAAAAAGGATACCTATAGTGAGAAAGAAGTATGCTGGCTTTTAAGAACAATAATTGCTCTGGTAGAGGCACTATAAAGTGATTTTTTCTACAACTTTGGGGAAAATTCTGATTCAATGAGTTGCTAGTCAAAACTTTTGAACAATTGTACAAGTATTTCTATATGAAAGAATTTACAGGAAAAAAAATAAACATCATTCTTAAAACACAAACTATAATATTCAGAGACTGTAAGGACAAGGAGACAATTCCGTTTATAACAAATATAGTTACCCTATGTAGGCATATTATGTACTTGTATTATACTTATATTATTTACATATTATGTACTTGTAAAGTACATATTATGTATTTTTTAAATCTGTGGTTTCCAAACTTTTCCAGTGGCGCCTTTTCATTTATTCACGGTGCCAATGAGAATTACTTATTTTTTAAAAACGATTATAAGAAGTTTATCACCAATTTTAATAATTTCATTGAACATTACAACTTATTTGTAGTAAAATAAAAATAAAAAAATAGTACATAAAAGAAAAATAATACCATGAATAATATATTATATATAGATAATTCATTTTTACAATAAAACAATTCTAAATGGAGCTTCAACTAATGCACAATCATAAATATTAGTTTTGAAGAATTGAACTTAAATGTTGAATTACACATTATTTTGTTAATTACAAAATTTAAGAAAAACGAAAATTGATTTTCATATATTCACATACACCTAATGAATACTCTATAAATAATTTCAAATTTCAATAAAATATAAACATAATAAAATAAACTTACCAATTATATATAACTTACTAACTTACCAATTACAATTTATTTATTCAATTATTGAAATGCTGTAAAACAATATGTTTTAAAAGAAGAGTTAAAAATATTCCAAACTAACTATTAGTTGGATCACTCAGCAAATACATTTAGTGATAGACAAGACAATAACAACCTCAATTTACAGTGTTTTATTTTTTTTAGTAAACGAGGGGGGCGATAGCCCCAGTCACCCATTCTTTTGAATTAATTAAATAAATAACTATTATTTATAATTACTAAAAATTATTTTTAAGAAACTATTTCTTATAATATGTACATTTAGATGAACATAATATTTATTAAAATTTGTAAAACGCAATTGGTTTTTAGCTGTTTGTAAGTTCAGATCACCTAATAAATGTTTTGACAGGTATTGCATTTAAGATTCTGAATGGAATGAAGAAGCTTATGGTTATACAATGATGTTTATTTTTTTTACTTTTTGTAGAAATACTTTTGTATAGAAATATTTGTGCAAAAGTTTTGATTAGTATCTGTATAGGTACCGAATCACACCCAAATGATACTTTAAAAAAGGTCATTTTTAAAATGTCTCAATACTTTCTCTAAGCATAAAGGAAACCTATCAAAACATAGAAAATCTGTCAAAAAACGGCAAAATATGCAATTACCAGAAGTTCAGTAAAATTGAAAATTACTTTTTAACAAAACTTCTAAAATGATGCAGCTAGGGATTTAAAACTTTTACCAACTACTAAAAATGGTCACGAAAACATTACATATAAATTTTAAAAAGATTTGATCAATTTTGAGTTAAGTGCAGTCTTTTGAAAAATTCTCACTTTTTGTTAGTTTTTATGTAATTAAATTTTTGATATTAAACTATGAAAATTAAATTTGATCTTACTGATATAATATATGTCTAATTGACCTGAAAAAATATTGATAATCGTAAGTCAACTTTTTTTTCTATAACTGTTTAGTTAGAATTTCGACAAAATTTGTTAGTTTTACCTAAAATAAAATTACACACTTTAACGTAAATAAAAGAAAATTCGACGGATTTATTTTGAGCGAACAATGAAATAAACATTTTACAAGGGTTTGATTGAAAAAATGTATAACATTGTATAGCGCTAGTCCTATGATTTTATGATGGAGCATGTGCTAAAATGTACACATTTTTTACGTTATTAATTTTCTTCGTCCAGAATTCTTATTATTGGAGAAATGATTAATCATATCTTTAAATTTAAAAACTTAATACACCTGTCACGAGTATCCCACTTGAGGTGCGAAGAACACCCCGACGAGCGAAGTACACACTTTTTAATACGTATCACTTGAGCGGTCAATGCAAATTTTCTGCTTAATTTTTCTGATTTTTACTCTTAATACATCAAATATGTCTTGATAACAGTAATTTTAAATCAAGATAATTTGCATTCAAAAAATGACCTCTCTGAAGTACCAAAAGTTTACAAAAAAAAAAAAAAATAAACATCATTGCAAAAACACTAACGTCTTCACTTTGTTTATCTAAAATAAATACAACATTTTTTTAAACACCTTTCTTACTTTAAAGTTTGCAAAATCCTTTACAATATTTCCAGTATTTAGTAATAGCTACACCAATATAGCAACTTAAATATACACATAATTTTCATTTTTTATAAACATTGAGTCATTATTAAGGTAACAGTATTTTATATGTAAAAATAAATCACGAACTAAGATATAATAATGGACAGTCAGAATAGAGTATAGACTATAAGTAAAGGAAATAATGGGTCGCTAAAATCCATGGCATAAAGTTAGTATTATAAATTATGATTGTGACTGAAAAAAAAAAATACGATTTTCCTTCAATCAGAATGCCTCCCAGTGCAAAGGCGCAGCTTGCACATGCCTTCCGCCAGCTCTGTGTAAAACTTATATAAGATCTAGTCTGTACTCTGTATTACAAATATAAATTAGTACTTGACACTGTATTATTAGAATACAGTTGAAAATGCACATATTGTAATAATCCACTTAGTTTGTAGTAAATAAATACTAAAATATGCTATAATTGGGTAAAAATAAAAAATTTTCCAAAAAAGCAAAAATACTTAATTAAACATATCAATTCAATTAATCTAAAACTATTATTTAATATCATAATTTTTAAATTATAAGATATAAATAGGCAGAAATTTTTTTGTGATCAGATTTTTTACTAAATTTTTTCTACCTTTTGGTAGAATTTTATTTCCTATCACATATTAAAGTACATTAGTTAGAATTAAAACAGTGTCAAGTGCTGATAGTATTATACATATTGTTACATAAAAATTTATAACAGCTTCATAAATCATAATATCACAGATTAAGACAAACATTTCATGTAATCTGCGATAATATCTTAAAAATGTTATTAAATATTATTTCAAATATTTATTGTATTATTATTGAAAATTAATGATAATTTTATTTAATTTTAAATTGTTACACATATTTATATAAATAAATTGTATTGAAATACTTACCAAATTTAAATAATACATTTTTTTTTTTTATATGATAATGTATATTCATTCACAAAGACTTAATTTAAAGACATCATTTAAAAAAGTACAATATTATTTAACTTAAGACTTATTTCACCAAATATGCAATTCAAGTTAAATAAATATCTATTCAATTTTGGAACTGTTGTTTTTGTACACTTCAAATTGTTGGATTATGTTTATCGAGCATTAAAAACTACCACTGAAATATTCTATAAGGAAAATTGTACTATATTATTTTTATTAATAGACATTAAATATAATAATATATTATTTAATACATTAAAATGAATATAGAATGACTATTTTTATATTTCCCTAATTTGTACTTAAAAATACTTATAATTATATTAATAGTAACATATTTTGTTTTTTCCACAATAAAATACCTTTATAATAATATATAAATATCATTGTTGTCTTCAAAGTTTATTATAGTCAAAATATAGTTGTTCAGTATACTCATTGTTACTAGTAGTGAAAATGTAAATATTCAGATATAAAAATGTTGTAGAAATAATTTTTTAGTTATTATTATTTTTAACTGATTGAAGTTGCTTCAAAAAAAATTGTAAAAATAGAAAATGTCTAAAAGAAATTTGAGTAATTAATAGCGTATAAAATGTAAGAAATTGGACAGATTTTTAGTTTTGACTTACATAATTGATAAAAATTAATTGCTTTAAAGATCAAAAATAGATTTTATTATTTTCTACTTTAACTACAAATTTATTCATAAATATTATTATTAACTGAATGAAAAATAGATATAAAAACGGTTTTTGTATTGTTTATGTTAAATAAATCATAAATGTATTTATTATAATAACTAATAAGTACCTAATATTTTACCAAGATACTAAAGATTTTAAGACACTGTAAATTCAATAAAACCCAAACTAGAAGCAACAAATTACAATTTAATAAGAAAGTAGTTATCAAATTTCATAGAAAGCAGAGCCTCTCAATTAAGATAAAAATATCAGGAGAGTACCAAAAATTTAAATTATAAATTAACAATATATCGATGGATTCGTGGCAAAACCTCGTAAGTCGATTTATTTTTATTTTAAATTTCTTAGATTTCTTTAATTAATGCATTGCATAAAATTCATGAAAAAATGGATAACTTATACATCATAGTGGACAAAATGTATATGTTATTACTATTTATTTGGAGCTCAAGCATTTCCTATAGTTTAATTTACATGTTGTATGGTTATACCATCTAATGTAACAAAATATTATCTTGTTTAATCATTTATTGTACTTATATTTATAACTATATTCAACTGAAAAAGGATACATCTTTTTGTCCGTTTTTTGTACATGATTCGATAGCCACATTCTCTGCATCTAATAGGGTCTTTGGGTTTCATTTCATTTTCTGCTTGGCATGCTGAAAATTTGGTGAATAAAAAAGAAAAAATGTAAATGTTTTTTAGCTCAAAAATTACATACAGACAATATTGTTTTTGAAGCACAAAAATGACTAAATAAAGTATATTATATGTTACCTCCACAAATGTAAATGAGAGCTTTTTTGGGCGCATCATCTTGAGTTTCGTTTTCTGTGATCATTATATATATATATATATTATAGTTAATTATTTATTATATTATATTATTATATATAAGTTATTTTAGAATAAAAAAAAAGAAACAATTCTATGAAGTGGATATAGTCTTGTTGTTTATTACTGTTACAAAAAAACCCACTGGTCATATAAGTTATCACTACAGACTATCACATCTTAATATCTGCACGTGTTTATGTACTTACCAAGCGGTTATTACCACATTTCAAAGAGGATACTTGTAAAAATCATATTTTTCTATGGTAAAAACTAAAAACCGAGGTACGGAATTCTTCAGGTATGCAATAGTAAATTTTATTTTAGTTACTTTCCCACACTCGGTCAGGAGGCCTGTAATTGTTTGGAAAATAATTTTACGGCACGTCAAATCTAGGAATATAAATTGTTGGAACGTAACAACATGGAATATAATGGAACGTGATATCACGGAAAATAAAATTCCGGAAAGTTAGAACACGGAAAGTATAGATCTGAAAGTAAAATAACGGAACGTAACTTACTAGAAAATTGATTATACGGAGACTTTAAATCTTGGTTAGTAATATCCTAGAAAAAAGTAATAATTGATTTCTAAATTGGTTGCATTAAACATGTATCATACCATTTTATATCTCCAGTTAAAACAAATATAGCTCAAATATTATATATATATATATATATATATATATGAGTAGGTTATTTAACCGGGTGTTTGGTCAACTCACTTCGCTCCACAAATCAAAAATATCCCTCGGCTTGTTTCACAACGTGGAGAAATTTTGGCTTGATAATCGGAAATTGCATAAAAAAATTTATATCATGGTATGTATTTTTGGATCAAAAAATGATGGTTTCCGAGTCTTTTTTGTCAAATTTTGGGCAGTTTTTCCAAAAAAAAATTTATAAATTAAGAAATTCAAAAAATGACCTCTTTAAAGTACCATCTAGAGGCAAATCCTAGATTTTGATTTTCTGATCTACAATATTCTATTGAACCATTGATTAAATATATTTAATCAATGATTGAACGAAACTTTTGAATATAAGGCGTTTTAATTTTGAAACTAGAGAAAGAGTCTACTAGAGAGCGTTAGCTACACGCTGGCCACAATCAATCATTTCCCGTGTCTGATAACAATTTTATAATAATATTGCCACTGTTAAGGCCTACGGGTAATATACTTACCTGTTATAACATATATTTTTGAGTATTAACAATATGTAATTTTGTGAATACGTCAGTGTGCGCGTGCGAATGACGAGCGCCGCACTCGGCGTCCTACATAAATATTTTATAGTGCGAATAAACGTCACGTTATCGGGGTTAATGTATTTTTATTATTTTTTTTATTCTACCGCCATCATACCACACTCGTCGGAGCATCGACCTCTGCTGCAGTTGGGGAGTGTAATATAACGCCAGACTACCCCGTTCGCCGCCACTCCCTATCACCCACGCTCATTACCCATCCACTCGCCGTTTGCGGTAGGTATACACAACATGTCACTCTGACGACGACAATAGGTGAGTGCGAAAGGAGTACAATAATAATAATAATAATAATAGTAATAGTGTCTATACCGCGATATTGATGGGGTAGTGATTTTGCGAATTCAATTCCACCGATTCGCGTCCGCACAGTCGTTGTTCCCTCTGTTTTTCGCACCTGTAATATTATTTTATGCTCTATAAATAATTATTATATTACTTTATTATAATAATATAAAATCATTATTCAACAGCCGATTTCGGTTAGTTGTCTTACTGGACGATTTAATGATAATTTTATGTCGTTTTGTAATTATCCTCAGCAGTAATATCGGCGACCGCCGCGTCGACCACTGCGATGGAACTAAATCACACTCTTCTATATTAACAGCGTTGAGCTGGGCAGTTAAAGCATGATCTCTGTCGGCACGAAATTAAAAATGGCCAGTAAAAGTACAAACGCTGCTACCTCAGCCGCCGCTGTTGAAGATGACGACGACGTGAATGTTGTTTGTAAGTTAACTTATCGATTAGACTAATTTCGAAATAAGTTTAATGCGAATAAAACATTTATTATGATATTTGTACATAATAGACGTACAGTGTTCACATCAGTTTCACCACAGAATAAATGAAATTTTGTGGTTTCATGGTCAAATTTATAATCAATACTTACCTATGTAGTTCATTAATATTTATACGCAATAGACGACTCTTTGATTATTAAATAGATTTTAAGCTAACGTTATAGTTGCTTTTGTAGTGATTCAGTTAATATGGCAATGTTACTCCATTTACTAAAGTACCTACCCTTAACCTATTTTTTTTTATAAGTGTACCTATTATATTATTGATCTGGCTACCCATATTATTTTAATGGTACACAATTGTCATGTATTTCATTTATTAGGTAGGCACAAATGTATTAACAGAAAAAAAATAACAATAATTAAATTACCTACTTAAATTTAAGTTCAATATTTAATTTAAGCCTATTTGTATGGTATATTAATATAATCAAAAATATTGATAACATATTCTCATTTTAAATTGATAGATTCAAATTTACATCATATCTTTAAATTTACAAATGAATAATAGTTAACTGTATGATAAACATTTTATGTTTTTGTTATAGCTGCACAGTCTAAAGAACAAATGTTGCGTAAGAAAACAGTAATATCACCAGAAGATGTATTGACACTGTCAAAAATTACAGACGGTAATGTACATAGTTTTAATACTTTATTTTTAGCTTATATTTTCATTTTCTATATATCTTTTCAGGGTATTTGTGTGCTCCAGATGCAAATGTATTTAACATAGATTTTATTCGTTTTAAAATACGTGACCTTGATACAGGCATGGTATTGTTTGAAATTGCAAAGCCTTCTGTGTCACTAGGTATGTTTTAGTAAGATAAATTAGTATATATAGTTAATTATATATTTGTATTTTCAGATGATAATCAAACTGAAGGAAAAGTTGAAGAGACAGATCTGAATAGTGGTCGATTTGTACGTTACCAATTTACACCAAAGTTTCTTAAACTGAAATTGGTTGGAGCAACGTAAGAATAGTAATTAATAATTTTTGCTTTATTTTATTCATTTTGTTTATGTTAGTGCCTAAATATAATAGTATTAAATTTTTTGATTACAAACTATATTATAAAATTTATTTTTTATCTTATTCACAGAGTGGAGTTTACTGTGGGAAGTAAAGCAGTAAATAAGTTTCGTATGATTGAACGACATTATTTCCGTAACAAATTGTTAAAGACATTTGATTTTGAATTTGGTTTTTGCATACCACATAGTAAAAATACTTGTGAGCACATCTATAAGTTTCCAAATTTGGACCCCGATTTAAGTAAATACATTAAATATTTATAATTATTTATTACGAAAATACATTAACATTTTTACTTTTTGTTTTGTAGTAAAGGAAATGATTCAAAATCCATTTGAAACAAAATCAGACAGTTTTTATTTTGTCGAAGACCGACTTATAATGCACAACAAAGCTGAATATGCATATAATGGTGGAGTTTAATACTTGGAAAGCTCTTTTTATATTTATAGATATTATTGTAGTTAATGTTTCACTGTTGTTTTTTGTTTTTTGTATTCTGAACAACATGATTTTACAACATCACATTGTGTGGTCACATTTATTATTCCTAAGAATGTAAATTCACCTCACATTCCAGTCATTTACTATTCTTCATTAAACTTTTACAAACTTGAACAATCACAGTATTATACAACACAGTGTTATATGTCACATTTTATTTTATAATTATTTAAGTTTATAGAAATGTTATTGATGGTTTTATAACTAGTTAATATTAATGTTGATATTCTTATATTCTGTGATTAAAAATAATGTTTTTTATTATTTTTTAATTTTAAATGAAAATTATGAAACGAGTTTTTCAAACCAACATATAATTTTTTTTTATTTGTTGAAATTGGATCATCAGGAAATAGTTATTTAATGTTTATAATATGTTTGATAAGTTAAAACTAATTTTTAATTTTATATACTTTTATTTCATTAAATATTATTGAAGCAATATTAAATTAATTCTGTACAACCAACTTTTCATATGTATATTGAATAAAGTGTAAGTATTTATAAACTTTTAAGTATACATAATTGCATATGTCATGTAATGATATTCTTAATTTATTATAATATGATCCATGTATTTTGTGATTTTCAATTCAATGATACTCCTTCATAAAATAAAATGAAATGTTATTTATCAATTAATCATTGTTTTATTTATTATTTTGTTAATTTTATATGATAAAGAAGTATAAATTATTTCTTATGTACTTATTTCGGAATGTGTTGATTAAAAGAAAGGACATAAGATAAAGAAATTTTTTTTAAAATTTTTATAAATAGTGAAGTTAACTTTTAATAATTTATTGGAAAAAAAAAAGATGTTTAAAACTATTTGGTATGATGTGAATTTTTGATTATTATGTATTGCAGGATGTTATCAATCATTTGTAGTTATTAATGTTTAGCAGTGGCACAACTAGGAATTTTTCAAGGTGTCCACATATAAACTTCTACTATAATTATTTAAATATAAAATTATATCAATGTTAATGGGCATTTTACAAGAATTCATTGAATAGAAATTTTGTGTAACAAAATTTAACTGTCTTTTCTCTGAGCTATCATTTTTATAACGTTATTCGTAGTAGATAAATTTTGCATCGCATATTCGACAATATTTTGAAGGAGTGTTTTAAGTTTCTCTAAAAATTAAAAAAGATTTTTCAGTATAAATATGTTACAGGTAACTTTGAATTAAATAGATGACATAGTTGGTAGATTGATAACGATAATTTCATCAGACTAAACAACAATACTTATTATTTTGAATAGTTATCTTGTTCCTTGATTTCTATTACATCATAATAAATTATTACCAATTATAATTTGCAATTGATTCTAATTCCTATTGATAACCCAATGTTAAATATTTCATAAAATAGTGAGCAATGTTTAAATATTATTTTTATTTCAACCATGATATATTTCTGAATCAATAGAGGCTATGATTATAGTGTAGTTTTACAGGATTTTAGATTCTGAACAAAGTGAAGAAGCTAGTGTTTTTACAATGATGTTTATTTATTTATTTTTTTTCTTTTTTTTTTTCTGTTAACACTTTTTCGTATAGAAATACTTGTCCAAAAGTTTCGATCAATAACTTTTTGAAACCGGATTCGCCTCTAGATTGTA
>JAIPRM010002458.1:0-30360 GCA_025469315.1 Stegophylla sp. TES_Ste_2020 | reverse complement strand
ACAGCATATTTCGCTATTTTTTTTTTTTTTTTTTTTAGATTCTGAACGAAGTGAAGAAGCTAGTGTTTTTACAATGATGTTTATTTTTTTTTCTGTGTACAACTTTTCGTATGGAAATACTTGTCCAAAAGTTTCGATCAGCAACTTTTTGAAACCAGATTTGCCTCTAGATTGTACTTTAAAGAGGTCGTTTTTTGAATTTCTCAATTCTTCAATTTTTTATTTTTTTTTGAAACTACCCAAAATTTGACAAAAACGACTCAGAAACCATCATTTTTTAAACAGAATTTTATGAAAATTTAAACGTAGACAGAAAATCATATAAGAAAGATTTTGGCGTAAGAAAATTTTGGAAATGTGGAAAAAAAATGTTAGACATTTTTCTAACATTTTTTTTTCTCATTTATTTTTATATTATTAACTTTCTTCGTTCAGAATCGTTTTATTGAAGAAATGATTTATGATTTCTTTGAAATTAAATACACACGTCAAGAGAATCCCACCCGTCATGCGAAGAACATCCATCGTGAGAAGTATGTCCGGTTTTTTTTTTTTTTTTTTATTAAAATGTAGTATGTAATTAGTATGAATTTGTACGATAATATTTGGAATTTGTACGAAAACGGTTTTTCCGAAGAATTTGTATTTCAAGGGTGGGCTGAGAAAAAGTTTCCTCAGTCACCCCGTTTATAAAATATCTTTTCGATATTTTGTTCTTATACATTGACTCAGTGCGTTATTTACTTCAAAGAAATGAAATGGAAATTTTTTATGGAACTTAAATGTGTATTGAGTTATTTGTAGACTGCCTAAAAAGTATTTGCGATTTGTCATACTAGAAAACCGGGTTGAACACGTATGGTAGTTGTAAGAAATATCTATGTGGTGATGTATCCAGGTACAGGGTGGATACTTTTGGCAATTTAATGCCCTAAGCCAGCGTTTCTCAACTTGTGGTACGCGTACCCCTGGAGGTACGTAAGAAGGTTTGTGGGGGTACGTGAAAAAAAAAAGCATAATGGCGGATAAAAATAAAATTGATGCATTTTAAATGGTTTTTGAAATATTTAATAATGTATCACAGGACACTGGATTATATCTAATCGGGTTACGTAACGTAAACCCTTTTAGTGAAAAATATTTCGAATCTGCAATTTTATCAGCACGAAAAAAAGAAAAACTTATTGAACTGAAGACGAATTCTTCACTTGAGATAATAATATTTGAAAAAAAACCTCTCGTCGCTTTTTGGGCTGACGTAGAAAATGTGTATTCTGGACTTGCATACAAAGCATTTAATGTTCTTCTGCTGTTCACGTGTACTGCATAGGCGCAACTAGAGCCTAAATATTGGGGGGGGGGTGCTAAAATTACATAACGAAAAATATCCTGGGGGACTACACTCCCACACCACCAAATGTCATTTTGCCCTATTATTTATGAATCGCAGTAACCATTCTAAAAGTAAACATATCTGTTATACTTATGCAAAGTTAAAATATTAAATTACATTCTAGTTTTATAATCTTAATAACAAGGGGTGCTAAACTTGAACTCAGGAGTGCTAAAAACCCTTTTGCGCCCCCCCCCTAGTTGCGCCACTGCTGTACTGGTAAAGAGAGGGCCTTTTCGTCGTACACGTACATTAAAAATAAATATCAAATTAGACTCTCTGTGAGTTCAGATTTACGAGTTTACTTATCTCATCCGAGATCAAGCCAGATTTCAAAAAAATATATGCCAGCAAACAAGGCCAAGGGTCTCATTAAAATTAAATTGTAAAGTTTATATTACTTAAATATATATATATATACATTGTATGGCTCATGCTAATTAAATTTATCAATAAATATTTCCGAATTTTTCATCATCGGATTATTTCATAATATCTTATTTGTGTAAGTTGTGTGTGAATATACGATAAATTGACATTTGGGAGTACGTAAAGCAGTGGTGAGAGGTCAAGGGCTACGTAAATGAAAAAAGGTTGAGAAACGCTACCCTAAGCAAACTTAACATTTCTGGCTGAATTTTCATTACGCGAGTGTTACTTTCTTTCCCTTCCCCTTTGACTTTCAGAAATTATAAATTCCGATCCATCTTTATTGAATTTTTTTAAGTGTTATTTCCAGTCTATATCTACTGAGGATATTGATAATGAGTATATGAGTATTTTTATTTTATTTCTTTTATTAGTATTTCTATTGATCAAAACTTGAACACAAATTAATAATGCGATTTTTTTTTTTATTAACAACAATGTATTCGCTTCGAGTTTGCTGAAAACATAATTATTGTTTATTATAACTTCAAAACTATTGGTTAGCACATTTCCTATTTAAGTGTTGATGCAATAATACAAAATTCAATTAAAAATTCGAATATTTAGGTATTGAATCTAATCAGTGTTTAAGAATTATTAAAATATCCTTTATTTGTTTTTATAAATTTTAGTCGTTTTTGATATTTTGGAAAAAATGTTCTATGCAAGTACAATAAGAATTTTGAAAAGAATTTAGTTTGCCCTCAAGTTATATGAATATACGTGTGATTGAAGGGGAGGAAAGAAAAGATTGAAATGTCTGTTTGAATAAAACGACTTGGTAGTACGATAATTAGACAAACAAAAAAGGTTCTATACTTCTTCATCGCGCGTTTTAAAGTTCAATGAAAATAATGAAATATGTTGCAGTTTGTAAAATCTAAAACAATGTTAGAACCATAATATATTCGACACGTAGGTGTGTTGTTTAGTTACTTTGTGCAACTAGTGTTTGTCATGACTGAGTCGTACTTTAATAATTATGTGTTTTGAACCTGTTGATTATTTGCCGCCGCCGGTTAGCGAGTTCAAACAACAAAAATGTTGTTACTGACGTAAAGTGGCGTGTAACAACACACTCCATAAAACAGTTATTGCCATCATGCAGTACTACGAGGGTAGCGTTCATATTATATTTATTTCCAATTCGAAAACAATTATTGCGTATCATCGAATATTGAGAATCGAATTTGAAATCAAGAACTGTGTTTATTGAAGCGTTTCCATGAAGCAGCACTATTGGAAATTTCCAAGTACAAAGCGAAAATGTGCCGAAAACATAATAATAATATGACTTGACACGTTTTTCGTTCGTGTTATATTTTTAGCAAATGGACTTTTTTGCCAGTAGTTGTTCTATGGCCCTCGATCCTTGACTTTGATCTGACATTGACCTTTGTGATATCGAAATCATTGCAAATCACATATCAACAATAATAATAATAATAATCGTTATAAATTGTAACGAGTGATTTTTCATACACTTAATTTATCAACCAAATATCGATTTACTCTCTAACGGATTCACTCTTCGTTATTTTTCGTTTTATTTCTAATTTAATCTTGTCACTTACATACTGAAATCCTTTTTCTCATATTGAATCCTAACTAATATTGAAAATCTATTGTTTGTGTATGTGCAATCGTGCATTTTCCTTTATACAGTGTGTTCATTTTGGTGTTCAATGTTAACGGTATGAATTGTATTCGGCTTTTTTTTTTTCGTTGAATAAAGGACTAGATAGGACAAGGATAGTAATGTAATTAGAAAACCAAATTCGTATTGAATCATTTTTGTCTGCGCGTGTAAAATAAAATATATATATACTTTTTTTTTTTAAGAATTTGGATAGCTCTAACTTTTTTGACGTTTAAAGTTACAAAATTAATTAATTACGAGCAATTTGAAAATTGTCTGTCTGAGAATAATATAATAATTTTTAATATACGATAACCACATTGTAAGCATACGATTAATTATGTGAATTAAGTGGAAACAAAGATAATAATATAACAAAGAAATTATAAATGGTGTAATTGGTATTGCATAAATATGAGTGCAAAAAACACGTTTAAACACAAAAAATATGTTAAAGCTTTTGGAATGTTTTGCCTGTTTGCAGAAAGTCGATTTATAAGTTGAAAAAACACTGTATAAAAGTCAAAATTGCTAAGAGAAATTAAGGTTAACCAAATAAGGTCTCGAAAACCTGAACATAATACGCACCATCGCTCTTTGAGTAAGAATTAGTGTGTTAAATTTTAAAGAAACGATAATAAATTTCTTTAATAAAAAGATTTTAAGTAGACCTTTGGTTTAAGTGCATAAAACAATTTTACAAAAAATTAGAAAGTTATTAATATTTCATTTTTTTTTATTTATTTATTTTTTTTTATTGTTGTTGTCAGTCAATATCTTGCTATTAACCGAGAACAAGAAAAGAAATTTTAAAAGAGAAAAGTATTAAAAAAAAATTTTTCACATTTTCAAAATTATCTGTCACCAAAATATTTTCCAAATTATTCCCATATATTTTTAAATTTCACTGAAAATGTAATGAAAAATAAAGTTTAAAAGCAATTTTATCAAATTGTAGGTAGTTTTTTCAAATCTTAAAGAAACTATTAAGAATTTCAAAAAATTGCGTCCTAAAAATATATAAATGTGCAAAATAGTGATTCAAAAAGTTGCTGGTTGAAATTTTTGAACAAGTATTTTTTTACAAGAACACAAAAATACAACAAAAAAAAAAATCAATGTTCTTCTCTCTAATCTAAAATGAGATTTTTTTTTTTTTTTTTTATTGAGAAAATCGTGTTTTACTGCACACGTGCTTAAGGAGGATGACGAACTAGAGTTTTCAATTTAATTGCATCACTGCAAATTGTCTTCTATCTAATAATAAAAAAAATATACACTTCATTCCTCGAATGAAATACTCTTGAGGGTGTATTGAATCGTAAAGAAACGATAAATTATTTTTTCAATAACACGATTCTGGGCGGAGCTTCAGTTCACTCGAGTCAATTTTAGTTCAAAATTATGAAGTTTGTTATGACAAAAATAATACACTTTTTACTCGGCCATTTTTATTTTTTTACTAGAAACTGAAAAAAGTAAAAATCAAATAGATGAGAAAAAAAGTTTAACATTTTTTAAAATTTTCTCACGCCAAAATATTTCTCGTATTATTGTTTATCAATATTTAAATTTTCATGAAGTTAGGATTAAAAAAGATTCTTTTTTGTCAAATTTCGGGCAGTTTTCCAAAACTATTGAGAATTTTGAAAAATGACCTCTTAAAAGTATTATTTTAAAACAAGTTGTGATTCAAAAAAGTTGTGGTTTGAAACTTTCGGACAAGTATTTCTATAAGAAAACTTGTACACATAAAGAAAATAATAATTATAATAATAAAGTAAACAACATTATTTTCAAAACATTAACTTCTTTGCTCCGTTCAGAATCTAAAATTCTAAGAAGCAGATTAACCGTCTTCAGGCAAAAAACCTTAATTTATCAATAATACTGTAACTACCACATAGTATATGAAATACAGAAATTTCACTTATTATGATACGTCACATTAGTTTTGGCTTTTTCAATATTTCTATTATATTTAATATTAATAATTAATATACAACAACATGTTATGGTAAATTCAGTTTTATTTTGAAATACATCAACAAGTTTAGATCAATAAAATTGTTTTGAAATACATTATTGTTTATCACACAAAATAAAATGAAACCAACATTTTGTAATTTTTTTGACTCCATAGCGTACTTAAAAATTAATTAATACATAAATACATATTTATCACTGGTAGTTTCATAATCGTTTAAATTGTTCGATTCTAAAACTACCGAGCGCATAATATATATTGCAATAAAATCTTATGAATAACAATTATTTCTATAAAACAACTATAGGTAACATATGTGTACTTAAGAGATAAAGTATATAATATTATGTATACATATGTATAAAAAAAAAAAAAAAGAAGTATAAAATAAAAATAATTGGAGCGATACACCTCCATTACAAAATAAGTAATTTCCCCACCTTTAAAAACTGAGAAGTTGTAAACGTTTGATCGCCAATCGATAAATTTGATTAAATTAATAATAAAATTCGATACCCGACTAACCCCCGTTAAATAAATAGAAAATCGGACTCGGTTTCCAAATAAATAAATACTAAAATCTATGACAACATCGTGGTGAAACACACACATGCCCGGTTTGCGCGAATAACGCGAATAACCGATATAATGACCATTTGCCCATAATATATTATGTTATTACGACGGCGCATAATATTATAATAATAATAATTTATGATAACATAGAATTCATTTTAATCTAGTCCCCGTGTAAAACACATTGCTATTGACGAAAGGTTACCTTTTTTTTTTATTGATAATATTTTTATTCTTTTATTAGTTCCAATAAATATATTTTATATATTTATATATTATATGTGTTTGAGTGTTTTAGTGTGTGTGTGTGTGTGTGTTTGTGCAAGTGTGTCTGTGTGCATGTGTTATCGTATTCAGTTTACTGCCCGCGGAATGACATCAAACAACTTAATTATCCGTGTTGCGATTTATCAACCCATACTTGTTCCAATCTGAAAACACATACACATAATATTTAATTTATAACAATAATTATTATACTATACAGGGTGAATGACAAAAGAGACGATTCCAAACTATAAAAGCAAAAACATTGTTCCCAGTCCAATGATTCTCAACCGGTCAGAAAAACCACAAATCAAATTTTCTCAAAAATCGCGTCGTTTAAAAGTGAATTGTTGAAAATCTTATTCGAAATTCCCCTTTTAAAAATAACTAGCTGACCAACCTCTAGTTTTATCTGTTAATATTACAATGTTTTTTATTTTTTAAGAAAGAATTTACATAAATATTTTAATTTAGAAAATTATTAAAATACGGTATGAAGAGAATCGAACTGAGGTGATAAATTTTGGTTGCGTTTTATGTTTTGAATCGTCATTTTAAATGCTCGCTGAGAACTAACCTGCAATGTAATCCTCGAGGTTCTGTAACGTGGGATACCAATCAGCGCTGGTGTAGTCCAATTTCGGTTTCTTGCCACCGTAGTCTTCAGGAAGAAAGTTGGCGTCCAAGTGCTTGTGCAGAGAGGACATTTTGTTTCCGTGGAAAAACAGCTATATATATATATATATATATATAGAACATCAAAAAAAAAAAAAAAGAATAAAAGTTTTAAAATCATAAAAGAACAGGGAATGAGGGGCGTTTAAGGAATAGACCCTATTTGATATTTTTAGCAATTTTATTTTTGTGTACCAATATAGAAAAATAGTATCTTAGAAGATTTGGCAATGAAAATATTGTGAATTTTTATTTATTTATTTAAATTTTTCAAAAATAGTTTTATATGCATATTTAACACGATTTGAGGGAGCTAAGCCCCCTCAAAGCTGCTCAAAGCTCCCCCCAGAATTCTAAAGAATTACACAAGGTCAATGCCTTTTTGGGAGGCTAAATTAACAAAATAAAAATATTAGCCCCCCCCCCAAAAAAAAAAAAAAATGTTTTCCGCGCAAATGCACCCACCCCACGCCCACTTGAAAAAACTTAAGTACGCCGTTGTCGTTATAAAAATTCCAAAATATTTTTTAAAAAAAAAAGCACTTACGCGTTTCTTGAGTTTATCGCCGACAAACTGTTTGAACATTGGCCAAACCATGTTGAACAAGAACGGCTGACGAACTATATGCACCTCTTTCATGCGGAGTGGCATGGCTTCCTGGGGAGGAAAACAAAATCGTGCGTTTAATTAACCACTCGTACGAGATCAATAATATTCTTGTTTAGACATTAAGTACGATTTTGGACACGCAAAACACACAGCGTTCCCGCGAAAAGCTAATATAACAATCTGATTTTGTAATAATAATAATTGATATTGTAAAAAAAAAAACATCACACACATACAGATACATTTGTCTTGATTACGTATAAATATAGTTTATCTGTAACGCATAATGGATTTATTGATTTAATCAGTTTTTATACAGTGGATAGATCAAAAGTCCATTGTTTCATTTTCAAAAATAAGTTTACGTAAACATATATAATTTATATAATATGTGTGGTAATAATATACGTGCAGACGCGGCACTGTAAATTGTAATAAATAACAATTTCACCTACACAACGTACACACCTGTACAAAAACTAATACGTTAATTAATTTTCACACTACCGCGTTGAACTTTCGACCACCGTCTGTTGTTCTGCAGGACACCGTGCAGCAGCTGTCAATAATGCGTTTGAACGAGTTACCACATTACTTTCGCAGTGTTACCCATATACGAATTTATGAAGATAAGTTAACTCGTTGTTAATTGAAATTAAATAATTAATTAGGTATCGAAAATAACGGTTTATAATGATGCGATATCGTCATGAAAAATAAAAAACAAATACTATTATGACTTATGACTTATGATTTTTATAAATATTCTAATTTGCTTTACTGTAAGTATAGTATTATATATTTTTTTATTATTATTTCATGGTCGTTATGTTTCTTACCCATCGTTTTCACAATGAATCGAGCCAAATTAACACAGTGTTTACTTACTTGGATGTAGAGAAGCAACGTTCTGGCGAATGACGGTGACATGGCCATAACCTGTTTAGTAGACAGACCGTGGAAATCTATGATAATCACAGCACCTCGAACTTGGGTCTCTTCTTCGACCAGCGCGGCGATTTGAATCAAATAGAGGACTTTGAACAACTGTTCACTAGTGAGGCTTTTCGGATCCCAAGCCGCTGAAAATATCGAAATCAAAGTTAATATCGCCCATTCAACCGTCATAATCCAAATGACTTTTGTAAAACAGTTTTGCAACTGTTTTGTAAAATTTTTATACACTCCATAGGCACGCCTATTATTAATTGTACTTTAGAGAGCTTGGGTGAATAAGCCCAAAGAATTATTTTAGAAATTGAATTAAGAACCTTAAGGGGGTTAAATCAAACAAATTAATATGTTACTTTACCCAAATCCCAAAAACAAAAAATATATATCTTTAACTCAGACTAATGTCTCTAATCTTAAGTCAAAAGTGTACATAAATATGGTTAAGCGCACACGTGTTAAATGCAAATTTTGTTGCCAAATATATTAAGTAGTATAACGAAGCAGTTAAGTCTAAATGTAAAAAGTAATAATTTTACTCGATTACGTTTTTAAGTTATTAATTGTATTGAACTTAAAAATTTTCATTCTTCTAAAATTTCAAATGCGCTTTGTCATAAATTTGAATAAACTGTACAAGGCTCAACACACGTATGGCAATCAAGCATATTATATTATATTTTCTACTATTTCTATATTGAAAATCTGCGATTGATACGTTTGTCAAGCGAATTTCGAGGGGATAACGTTTTAATTGTCAAGTGTAAAAAAAATTGAGCTAACTCTGTACAATGATTCCTCTGATTTAACGACTACACAACAGTAATGACAGGTGGGATACACGCAAACTATCATCTATAAACGCGATATCGTTCGTGCAGACACAGATCGATGATAAAAATAACAGTCTGCACGTGATGTGAAAGCAGCTGCGGCAGTTGTGCCACGTACAGAAACATAATAATATTATATATATATACTCTGACAACCGATCAACCATTATGCCGTTTGTTTTACGATAAAATAACGATGAGTTCAACGTCAAACCCCAACCGATCATCATTAGATAGAATTAGATTAGAGATTTTTAAAAACGTGTAAACACTCATTTTATTATTTAAGTCTCGGAGAATCGAATACTGTGTATAACTTATTCGCCGCATCGATTTACATTTTGTGCACGAAAAAAAAAAAAAAAATGGCGAACAACAAAAAAAATTTCTTAATGACAGGTGTGTAAAGTTTTCGTTGAAAGTGCTTCTATAGCATAAAGTTTAAAAAAAATAATGTTCGCTATTGTTAATACTCGATGAACATATGGACATAACCGGTTGAGAGGAACTGAAAACAAATGTAGAAAACGAGCAATAACGGATTACTGAGAAAAATAATGGCACGATATTATCATTACCTATAACGATTGTTCGCAATTTGTTTCGACTCTCTGACCTTTATTCCATTATATAATTAATATTATGCTTATGCGGGTCGGTAAATTGCACGCGAACACTATCAATAAACGGAACATTATCTAAAACCGTATCTAAAATGTCAGAACTCTACATAAATTTAGTGTTTTCGTGTATACTCCGTCCAATTAAAAGATTTTAGGAAAAATTACACTTGTGGAAATCTCGTAATTAATACATTAAGACGTAATATGCCTGTAATATACACCCACGAGAAGTAATGAAAACAAATATTCAGTAATCAAAAACGTGATTATGAGACATCAGAATTAAACTGCTAATGATGATGAATTCATTTAAATTGCGGTGACACCTGAATTTTGAAGTCCGTTCGTTGCTCCGATAATTATAATATTATTGAAAGTGACATCAAAAGTAAACCTAACCCTTAAATATTGTATAAATGCACATTACACACAATTTATACACGGCCGTTTATGCTGAAACGCTTTCGTAAAGCCGAAACGTTTTTTTTTGTTAAGTATAATAATTTGAGTTTGAACTCACATCCCATGTTTATGATCAAAACTCTTCTGTTTTTCTGGTCTCTGTCGGTGAGTACATTAACTACGTTATTTTCCGTGAACAATTTCTTCTCCACTCTCGGCAACGGGTTGCCCACTATTTTGTCGTGTTTGTCTTTGAAGTTGGCCAAACGATACATCTGTGAAAACACGTCGTGAGATTAAAATATTACATTATTTTTCGCGTTCCAGATTTCATTCGAATATCCGATTTGTACAAAAGAGATCACGAAAAAATTGTCAAAATAAGTATCTATTATTTACCTTTGATTTGGTAAAGTTTAGGCTATTTTAACGTGAAAATTTTAATAGCTATTGCGTTCTTATTATATATTGTATAAAAATCACAATTTTATTATAATAATTAGAGTATTTATTTGTAAATTAATTGAAAACCGACAGAGACGAATTTACACTATTGCCGCCCCTAAGCAACTGTTATTTTTTTTTAACGCCCGAAAATTTTTTTCTACTGTTCATGTGTATAAGACGTGAATTTTGAAGTGAACATTTTTTTTTTTTTACTCAATTTTTAGGTTCATCTATTTGTGAAAATAGGATACCAATACCAGTGTCAAACACGAAAATGTGTTATAAAATTGAATAAAAATGTTATTAATAAATTTAAAATATTCTTCAAAATTAAAATTGAATATTTAACAATCATATAGTGCTAAAATAATCGATATAGGTACTTTAAAGTTATTTTTAATATAAAATGGTGTAAATAGTCAAATATTCAATCTTAATAAATCGAATTTTTCCATTTAGTCACCTCCAGAGAAAAAATTTAAAAACGAAAATTCTCATTAAATTGTTATATTATTATATTATATTGTAGGTATACCAACATCAGTAACATTTAATAAAATAACCAACACTTTAGTAAACGTTTTTAAAATAAAAATATTTCTGGAATTATAAAAAATGTATGACTACAATTATTATTTTGAAGTCGGTTGAAATATAATTTTAACACGAATTTTGCCGCTTCCGAAAATTTTCCGCCCTAGGCGACTGCCTGCATTACCTGCCATTGAGAATAGGTCTGTTGATCGTACAAGTATTTAGCCGAACATCCGCGGATGATGGTTCAACAAACAAATAAATCGATTACGAGTTTTCAAAATGAGGCATCTAGTTTCAAAACCAGCTAAAAGATAATTTTTTCAAAATGGATTTTTTTTTAATTTTCCAAATATTTACACTGTATTACATAGTTGGTTCAATTATTGAACATCAAACAAGGCTATAATCGATATTAAAGTGGGGACAGAAAATTGTAGTTAGTATCAAAACCAACCATGATTAATCACATGTTTTTATCTGCTCTGGTAATAGTACTCAAATTATTTCAATTTTTATGAAATTAAGTATTAATTATAATTAAGTTCTATTTGGTTATTATTTTTTACTATTAGGTAATTATATACATAAAATTCAAAATGTTTTGTATCTCTTAAATTTTCCAGTGTTTGTTTCAAAATCAGCCATAAATCCTTAAATTCACAACAAAACCAGCCATTTCAAAACTATAAATTTATATAACTCTTATAATAATATTCTTACATACAATATGTGAACTTTGATTTCATATTTATTATAAAATTATAGACCAAGTATTTTACGTTATTTTCGTTTTTTGTTGTTTCTGAAAAATTTCGAAAATTGCTTATAGCTGGTTTTGAAACTAGACGCCTCAAATATAACAATATGAAAAGACGATTTTACTGACGACTGGCGGTGAAAAAAGAGAGAGAAAGGCGATAGGGGAGGAAAATCGTTGTGAAGAAAACAAATTCTAGCACAGATGAGAACTGCGGGTAGTCGTATCGCGAAGGTGGTAATGTAGTTGAGAGTGTTTCATAGCCGGGAAAAGGTTAAAGTCAAGCCTGAATCCATGAGAATGTTTTTTAAATAAATGTCTGCGGGGGCACGGAGATTTATATTACATAAGGGTTTATGTGTGCGTACGAGACAGGTGAAATAATGAGATTTATAGGGAGAATTTCATCTGGGGATTGGGCGGGGGAGTGATTCGGATGACAAAGAGGTCACACGAAAACGAAAGTTATTGCGATTTCGCAGTTGTTCGGTTTTCAGTGCTTCATTTCCCGTATCGAACAATACGATAATAATAATATTCGTTTCCCGTTCCCAGTCATCTCATTGACACGTTGTTTCAGCTCAGCCGAAGGGGGGGGGCACGCAAACAGATATTTTACTGTCAGCTGATCGGTTTTCAAATCACCCGAAGTGGCTAGAATTAGATTTTGTGGGCTGGATATTATTCTAAGGAACCCCATCATGACAAGGGCGTATTTCGGGAGGAGCGAAGGGGCGATCAGCCCTCTCTGGGCCTCTGATTTTATATATTTTTTTAGATTCTGAGACGAAAGAAGAAGTTACTGCTGTTTTGACAATGATAGTTTTTTCTTTTTATGAAATTACTTTTTATATAAATAAAAATACTCGTTCAAAAGGTTCATATAATAATTTTTTTTATCAAAAATCACATCCTGGTGGTACTTTAAAGAGGTAATTTTTCCAAATGTTCATCTAATTTTCCGAAAACAAGAAAAATTGCAAAAATTTTTATAAAACGGCAAAATTTGCGTAAACGAGATTTTCGTGACATACAAAGTCTAACTTTAAACAGTATAAAAAATAAAGTGAGTGAATTTATGTTAAATTTTCAACAAATAATATCGATAATTCTAAATATTTTGAGTTAAAACATTACAAGACCCGAGGTACTAGTAATTCTAAAATTCTATTTTTATCCCAAAAGTAGTCAAATTACATACATTTATGTATCACATTACTTATTGTTATAAATGGGTGAAAATTTCAAGTTTCTAATCCTTCTAATTTTTAGGGTTACGGCTAAATTACTAGAATTCATGAAATTCTCGTTTCGGCGCATTTGGCCGTTTTTACTAAATTTTCGAACAGTTTTTCCCTGTTTTCGGGAAAAGTATTGAGCATTTTGAAAAATAATCTGAAGTACTATAGGGATGCAATTTCTAGTTTAAAAAGTTACTTTACCAAAAAATGTTTTGATGAAAAAAATAAGTGTTTCTATACGAAAATTTGAAATAATGAATAGACATCGTAGTTAAAGCACAAGCTTCTTCTAGAATGTAAAATATTAAAAAATCACCCCTTCCTGAAAATAGAGTCAGGGACGCCCCCGCATCGTGAGTGGAATTCGAAACCAAATTATTACGGCATCCTACGTTCACTATAATTAGACCCGTCATCAAATATATGTATATAACTCGTATAAAGTAAGTTTAATGCGTTCACTGGGATTATGAGAAAATCATAAATGTTTAAGTTGAAAGTTAATATTACAAAATTTAAATTTTTCCGGCCGAATCCCTGATGCTTACCAGGTTGTATGCGCTCTCGATGTAGAACTTGGTGGGCCTCAAAAATATCAACAGGTATTCGTCGTTGTCTTTGTACAACAGCGTGTTTCTCTCTACGAAAAAAAAAAAACATACAATACAATAAACATACAACAATATCATAACATCAGCGCAAATAGATGGGGGGCTAGGGGGGCTTAGCACCCCCAAAAGTATTTTTAGCCCCCAAAATGTATGATATTTGAATAGGTGGTGTATATAAAAATATCTATGGTGTAACAACGAATATTATTTTATGATATTGAATGATATTGTATAATACTATATGAATCAATTATTAATTGTAAAATTACTAATAAACACAATATTTTCCTATGTTTTATTAACCTATGTTGAAATAAAATTTGTATTTCAATGTTTTTTTTATGTAATCCTTGATCCTTAAATACATTTTCATTATATAGATGTACGATAAATAAGCGTACAGGTAAAATAGATACATCATACATATTATATACATACTTCAGAAAATATTTTATACGACTATACTTATCAAAATGAATAAAAAAATATTAGCCCCCCCCCAAATTGTTCATCCTATTTGCCCTTATGAATTATAATACCTACAACTAACGTATATCTATTACCTAAACGGCTAAACACTTATTTTTATATAATATTCATAATTTAGTATCAATTAAAATACAATTGCACGTGTGAAGTTATTTTGGCATTCAAGTAAGTGATTATTTTTACACATAAGATGTTTCATTAAAATAATCACATCTAAAATTATACAAATCAATTATAACCAAATAGGTAATTAAAAACATTTTTTTTTCTTTTTACTTATCGAAATCAATAACTATTATTACTAGAGCTAAGGACTTATAGCTCTGAAAAAACTTGAAATATGCATGCATTTATGGTCTAAAAATGTATCAAATATGCTATAAAATATATAAAATATGCAAAAATGTTAAAATAACCTCTTATAAAACACAAATTTTACTGTAAAAATTCAAAATATTTAAAAATTGTATTGTATAATTTATTTTAATATGTTTTATTAATTCTTCTTCTATTATTTATGATTTTTTTTTTTTTTTTTTTAATCTTTATTCTTTCTAAGCTACCAAGGAAACTCAAATTAAATATTGAAAAATATGCACTTATATCGAAAAAAGATCAAAATAATATGCAAAATATGCAAATTAAAGAAAACTGCATACAACTCCCGGTGTTATGAAACGCATTTCTATATAACTTAGCAATGTTTTGAATAATTGTTGAAAAACATGTTAACTCCTACAAGTCCCTAGCCCTAATTATTACTCTTGTACATAGTGTTAAACGCGTTTAAAAACTATAACAGATTTCGACATGAGTAATTTTATTAGTCCCCCCCCCATTTTAATTCCTTTTCTAGTCCACGGCCCGTGTAATCAAGGGGAAGGGAAGTAACGAAAAATAAGTATTTTTTTTTTTTTTTTTTTAATAGATCTTGTCATAGACCTCAGCTATATAATAGTGCGACAATTGTCTGTACAATATGTCGTTCGTTTAATCGTCGGATTTTTCGGATACACTTGATATTATTATTTGTACAATAGCATTTATATTGTGTAATATTGTATTAATAAGTCAATTCGATCGCATGTTAGAGAACGATAAGAGAGGTCAACGAAACAACGGTGCACCGTGGAACGTTGATTTGTGGACAGTTTGCAGCAACAGGATGCGACCGAAACGCTGTCATTGTTCCCGTCGGCAGAAAGTCCGTTCCTAGTAGGGTTGGATGTCGGTCAATTGAAAAAAGTCAAATATAATTTAACCGGTCAATTGGCCATTTTTTATTATTTCTTTTTCTTTTTTTTTTTTTTTTTTGATCTTTGATTATTTTTAACAATTTATTGAAATAGACGAAATATTTAAATATACATTAAATGCACTTAGTTCAAGAAAGTTCCAGTAAAATAGTTGAGTATAAACTAGATTGGAGATATTTTTTTCAAAAAACAACATAGAAATTTAAAGAATTTGACCGGTCAAATATTTGTCAATTAGCCGGTCAATCGACCGAAATAATTAATTTTGCGAACAAACTGCGTTTATAAAATATGCTGACCGATCGATCGTTGTTAATAACATAATAATAATTATATAGATCGCATTTGCCGACAACGTGCACAAACACAGTGCGAGGTCTTATGAATTTCAAGGATAACAAATATATATATATAAATTGCAAAGAGAAAAGAAAATTAATAATAGGTAACCGATAAGTTTTACATGTACCGCATGTTACGTTTTGCTATCACGAAACCTGTGCTATCTTTTTCGCTTGATCTTTTCAAACGTTACCCTTCAAAAATAATTATGCAATAAAATAATGATAAACCGCCAAATACAGATATTGCATGTGATTATTTTAGCGGTACATCAAAACGCGATGCGAAATTATCATTTATAAATAAGATTATTCTGTTTGACGAATTAAAACACCGCGCCGAAGGCAGATAATTAGAATATTGTAAATGTAATTAATACATAATGAAAATGCATCGACGGTTAACACAACATTGATCACACGTCAATATGTCTGCTAAATCATAACATGAACAGTACATCGTCTGTGTATTATTTTGTAATTTGTCAGCGATATTTCTACTCGAATTTATCAAAAAACAAATCATTAATAATTTTTAGTTGTACGTTATATAACATTGATAAAACGTCATTGATATAATTATTAAATTTAATGATACATATTTCGTCCGTGTAGTAATTTTTAACCATTTTGAATATTAGATAAACGAATCGAAACGGATAAATGAACATGTTGATTGTTTAACATCGCTTTTAGTTCACGGTGAAAAGTTACTGAAAGACGTAAGTAATTTAATTGGCAGTCGTAGTGCGTTGAGTATTATTTTGTGTTCGATATCATCAAGCCGGTGTCCATGATGATACGGACGAATTTTAATTTTAAACACCTGTTGGCATTCTATATCGGTTTAATATTGAAACGGAATTTAATAATGATGATCTAACAAAACATAATAATAATAATTATTAATATTATTGTTATTATAATTATTATTATGAGTAGATAAATCTGAAATAAATTATTACGATGTACTTGAGCTGTTTGCATTTGAACCGTTAATAAAATTAATAAAAAATACAAAATCCTTTGTGATTAGCTTTTATTTGCCAACTCTAAAATGTAACAACAATAATTTAACGATATGATTCGTTTAAACAGTGATTGAAAATATTATTCACTGCTTCACACCCAAATAGAGTACAAAACATCTTTGGGTCTAACGAAAAGTAATGAGCATAGAGAAAAGAAAAAAAAATCTTTCCGAAATAACGTAATAGTATTATATTTAATGCCTACGCATGTTTACGACATTATTTATCGAGACGCAAAGACACGAATACAACGCGTCTCGATCATTATTTTTATCAATTATTATTAGGTGTACAGTAAACAACAGAAAAATAAAAGTACTAAATACCTGTCTCGTTTCCAATCAGTGCTCAAACACCGATTGTGAGTATTGACCTGTTAATAACATTATTGTTGTATTTGCACCGAGCAAACATTATAACGAGACAAGAGCCCGTAACGGCCACACTGTGAACCAAGCGCAGAATTATGTTTTTACAATATTTCAACAAACAGTTGTAAATTGTATAATATAATTTTATGGGGAGACGAAATAAACGAAAAACAGTCCTAAGCAATAAGATCAATTTTGTAGTAAAATATCGTTTTATTCCAAATTTATTGCATCGATTGTTTCATCATTTTCTACAGAACGTTTCGAAAATTACACATTATTTTCATCATAGTGATCACGGTTCGCGTCGGGAAACTTAGTCAAATATTTGTAGTTAGTATACTTTGTAAAGCCATTATCATCTAATAAATCTAGGGCTGGGATTTTGATGCTCTAAAAACTCACAAAAAAAAATACTCAAAAAAAAAGTGCCTTAAAAATCTCGAAATATGCGCTATACAAATATATTTTTTTGGGTACAATTTACAAATGTATTTTATTTTATTTATTTACCGTAATAATAGTAAAATATATATTAATTTAATTTAATAAACATTTATATTATTTTTAAACTTCCTGTTGCTTAGTTTAATAATATGTTGTTTTATTTTTTCGCACAGAATTATTTTCAGGGGTAAACTTCTGTAATGTTATTTTTAGTGATCAATTACCGAAACGCGTGATCAAAATGTAAGTGTTTACAGGTACATTGTCAAAAATACTTTAAAAACATGAAAAATGCCCTTATAATAGTAAAACTACGCTCTAGAAATGCTTTAAAAGTAAAATTTTTCGAAAAATTATAACTACATTGAAATATCGCTCGAAACACATTTTTTGCTTAAGGACTTTCGTCTTAAAACATTAAAAAAAAAATTATATTGCATTTCAGCCGTATTAATAACTGTTTAATATTAAAAATTTAATTGAACCAAATTCGTATTTATGATTTGTATTTGTTAAAGAAGTGGAAAGTGTATAAATTAATTTTTTTAAGTTCTTAATAAAACTTTACTTCGAAATTAAAAAGTCAAAAACGTGATGAAATCGCCACTTGAGAGAAAATGTGTCTGACTGCTGAGAGCCGAGAATAGGCGTCTCCCAAGGATTTTCGAAACCGGTTAACCGACATGTAAAACATTCGCCCTTTAAGTTCTAAGTTTTAAGGGTGGTCAGGGGACAATGGGTGCGACAACGGGAGAGGGTGTTCTCGTACCTTTGAGGAGTGCTCGGAGTTCGGCCAGCGACTGCTGCACTCTTTCCGGTGTCTCTCGGATCTCGAGTTCCGCGACCTTACGCGCCTCCGCGTTCAGTGGCGACGTGTTCAGCTGGAACGCGGACAGCGCTTCGATGGTGGACAATTGCTTCTTCAGCGACATGGTGACGGCGAATTAGATTCGACAACGTTACCGCCGGTGGTTTGGCGAATATATTTTACGAATTGGACCGCGCGGACGTGGCGTGCAAAAAATGCGGTCCGATCGAGCGGGAAATCGGGCAAAGACGCGTAAGAAACGACGGGGGTGGGGGTGTATTTCTAGACGAACGAGAGAACACGTGGCGCGAAAAACGACAGTAAACTTAGAAAAAAATCCCACTCCCGATTGGAAAAAACGAGACACGACGTGCGACGGTCTGCGGTTAATATTATATTGAATACAATATATTAACGTGTAAACCGATCGTAATCGCGTACTGCAAATATGTTGACGGGTTCTCGTTGTCTCACAAAGTGTTGTCAGTTTACAAACGAACGTGTGATGTGATGTGAGATTACGACGAGACAAAAGCCAACAGCATCTGCACTGATTGCACGGATCCTACAGGCTTGTGACTATTGCCTAACGGGTCGGGCACATTTTTAAATACCTAACCGCCGCCGTCGGCAAATGCGTAAGTCCCCCCCTCCTACTACTATCGACTATACCTTTTGGCCCGTTATCATCTGACGTGATGATGCGCGTGTGGCGGCGTGCAGCATCTCTCGAGCGCGCGGTCCCCGAACGTCATCGAGTTGGCGGCGGCGGCGAGCGGTCTTTGTCCCGATTTCGACATCACTTTTTTTTTTCCCTTGTCGTTTTCGTTTTCATTTTTTTTGTTTTTTCAAATCGATCGCCCGCGCGTCGTGGTAGCACGCGTTTATTTGTGATCTACTACTCCCTCACACTATCTCTGTTTCTCTCGCGTTACGCTATTATATTTTGTTATCCTCGATGCAGGGATGCAACTGAGATACATGGGCCCACGAACAGGGCCGTAGGTATATATTTTTTTTAATGGGAGGGGTTCAAAAGCAAAAATTTTTGACCGAAAGCATGGGCGCTTCTGAACAAGAATTTTGAAAATATTATGCAATATCAAAATTACATTAATTATATACAGGTCATTTTTCGAAATAGTTTTTTCAAAAATGTTTTTACCTAATTCAATTTTAGTATTATTTAATCAAAATGTACTACAAAAATGAAGGTGCAAGAAACTTAAATGTTCACTAGGAAAATACATAGTATTTTTCGAACTAATGAATAAATTCGAAAAATCTGAAAATATCTATTTTATATACATTTTTTTTTATAATATTATAATTTTTAATAGAATTCGGTAAAATACAGGAGGATACAAAAACAGTAGCCGACATATTTACAAGCTTTTTTATATATAGGTTCCTATTGAAAATTTTAAGGCGGAAAAAAGTGAAGCAAGTGATTATATAGTACAAAATGCTATACGTAAATATATTTACAATTTAATCTTAAATGTTTGATACTAAAATTAGAACTGAAAATACTTTTTTATAAACAAAAAAAAATCTGTTATTAATATTTTATAAACATGCACATTTTATTTTGTGAAAATAGTAAATTTTTTCGATTAAGAGTTTGTTAATGGGAGGGGTTTGAGCCCCCCAAACCTCCCTTACCAACGCCTTTGGCCGCGAAAATTTATTATTCACGCGTCAAGATATATGACTAATATAGATGCAATTAAGAGGACTTCGAGGCTAAGCTCCCCCTCCCCACACCGAAAAAAAAAAAAAAGAAGTAAAAAAAAATAACAATAGAAGCCCTCCAGAATATTTGATATTCGCATAAGGTTAATGCTCTTTGGGGGCTCAATCAACCAACTAGACAGGTTAGCTCTTCAAATATAAGATTCCGAGTGGAGTTAAGAAGCCTAGAGGTTTTACAACGATGTTTATTTTTTTATTTTTCCTTTATTTTCAGTAAACACATTTTTCTATTGAAATACTTATCCAAAAGTAGCAATAAGCAATTTTTTAATCAAAATTTTTCTCTAGGTAGTACCTCATTTTAATTAATTTTTTTAATTCTCAAAAGTTTTTCAAAAATCGGAAAAATGACTAGTAATTTGACAAAATTTCTTTAAAAGTATTTATTTGTTTTTAATCCACATAGTTAAATATTTATAAAAATTAAAAAATAGATGGATAAACGAAAAATATTTTAGTGAAATATAAAAAAGTAAAGTAAAACAAAGGTAAGTTAAGTATAATATAGACATAAAAGCTGAACACTATGAGTATTTTTCACTTCAAATATTTGTATTATTTACTCATTAAAAATATTAATATTTTACCACCTGTCAACAGTGCCATTATTTAAGGGCAAAGGAGAGACCGAGGTAATTGTCCTGGTAAAATTGAAAAATATTTAAAAGTAAAAGAGTTATTTGGTAACATAAAGTATTAAAAAGTAGGACATACTTTGCACCATGTGAATTCTTCACTCCTCGACTAAGACTTGGTGAGTGTGTTAAATTTTAAAGATACAATAAATAATTTTTTAATAAAACGATTCTGAGTGGAACTTGAGTTTATGAAAGACAATTTTACTTAAGATTTGTAAAGTTTATTAATATTATTAAAAATTTATGTCAGTTTTATATCCCACTATTCATTAAGAACAGGAAAAAAATTAAGATGAAGGAATAAGTGTTTGATACAAATTTCCAAATTTATTTTTTTGCATTTTCAAAAATTGTACCAAAACATTTTCCATATTATTGTTTATCCATATTATTCCATATTATTGTTTATCCATATTATTCCATATTATTTTTTATCAATATTATTCTGTATTATTGTTTATTTATATTTAAATTTTCATAAAGTTTGTATCAAAAAATAAATATTTTAAAGCCATATTTGTCAAATTTTGGGTAGTTCTTCCAAAATGTTGGAAGAATTATTGACAATTTCGAAAAATGACCTCCCAAAGGTACCTAAATGAATAAAATTGTGTTACAATAAATTTTGTGTCAAATTTTCGACTGGTACTTATATAAGAAAACGTGTACACATACAAATAAAAAATTAAACATAATTGTAAAAACATTAGCTTCTTCGCTCCACTCAGATTCTAAAATGGATTGGTATTAAGCCCCCTAGAGCAGCCAATCCCTTCTTCTATTTACTTCAATGAGTACTAGTAAATGTACTGAAACATCACACGTGTTAATTACTCAATTCCTTTATCTCAATATTTCAACTCTAGTAAATCCAGTGATTGAAAACGGTTAAACCCTAGTTATTTTTTTTTTTTCATTTTCTATTGCGAAAATCGTTACCACAACCAAAAATTTTCAAGACTGAAATTCAAAAAATTAATTTCAGGATGTCTTTGCTTAAAAACCAAAATGAATAATAAACGGTTAGAGAAAATAATTACAAATTAATTGGTTTTGAAAAAATTTGAAAAGTGCTCACTGCTCATATATAATCAATTATTTCAATTTAATAATAATTATAATGATTATATAATAATAAGTATTAATATGAGTAGGTATACCAATATAATGGTAAAAAAGTACTTAATACATCTATGATCAACTTGAGAGAAGGGATGTGAGAGGTAGAAGTTCTAAAACAAGAGTTTTAGAAAAAAAATTACATACTCAATGTAATTTTCGAAATGATTTTCTATGATCGGATATGATGTTATCCACAATTATTTTTCGTACCGGTTGAATATTACTTTTTGTTCACTTTTAAGAAGCTTTTACTAAACTTTGGAAAAAATATTTAGTATTTCAAAAAATTATTTCTTAAAAGTACCATTTAGATGCAAATTTCGATCCAACAAATTGCTGGTCAACACTATTGGACAAGTATTTCTGTACGAAAACGTACATAAGAAAATAAAAAAATTAATATTATTGTATAAACATTAGTTCCGTCACTCCACACAGTATCTGAGATTCTATAAGTTTAAAAAAATAAAATAAAAATAAAAACTTTGTAGGTAATTTTTAATTAATTAATTAAATATATTAATTAATCGTTTATAATTATATCACAGTATGGGCTGGAAAAATTTATATTCTTTAAATCCGCAGTTCTCAATCTTTTTTCACGGCGACACCCTTGTATGTATGCAAATTAATGGCAATACGACTGAACTTTTTTGAACTTAATGCTACATCAAATGCAAGTTTTATATGTTACCATTATATTTAAAAGAAATAATTTCCAAAATTATACACTTTTATGTTAGTATTTGATTAAAAAAAAAATTGAATAAATAAAAGAAATCCATATAATATTATTTAAGATTAGCATTCAATTCATGGGCGAAAGACCGACAAAGTTAATGCGCATATTATCATTTTAAATATCTTTTAGCATTGACATTCTTTCGGTTTTTGCTATTTATAAATTGATAATGCTGATTCACACATGTTTAAAGAAAAAAAAAATTTAATAAAAATGTGCATAATATTAGTTATAATAATTATAATATACTATTTACATAAGTTATGTAAAGAAATCCCATGTGAATCGATTTGTTTGTAGATTATTATCAATAGTTTTTACCACCATGTCATATCGTCTTTTAATGATTTCATATTTTATATTTGTCTTTTGTAAACACAATATTATGCTATACGTTTGCTGATGAAAGGTGTTATGTAATTTTTATTTTATTCTGTTTCAAAGAGTATTTTAATAATAAAAAAAATAATAAATAGTTTGTCAACGTCGAGCTGAAAAGTTGAAAACCGCAACTTTCATTAGAAAAAGCAAAATCCTATGCTTTTTCCAAGCGCTTTTTATACTTATTATTATTTACTTTGCCCCTAGCGTACTATATTTTTGAGAAAACGGTCTATTTAATCTTTAGCCGAGTGTCCATTCTATTGTTTTTTTTCAAGTCGAACACTGCCCAACACATTTTTAATGCAATTAATATTATAATCTGAGAACACACCGTAGGCGTAATATAAACAACATCAAAATACGTATTTGTACAATCAGAGAGCAGTCTTATCTTTGATGTCGAATTACGCGAACAAATGTCAATTAACAAAATATGTACATCGTCTGTATTATAATATGTTTTACACCGAACAAACACAATTCTATAAATCGTTAGTTATTTGTAAAATCAACAGGTTTTAACACAAAATAAAAAATATATTTACAAATAATCAACTATAGTTGGAAGGCCACGTCTACGTTGGAATAATATTTTTCGTAGATTTCGTCTTCGTCCATCTCGCGGCTATGCGAAAAAATAATATTAAATTCGTTTTCTCGTGCTATCAAAACCGCTCGGAATGCCTAAACCAGAGGTTCCCAACGTTTTTTGACTCACGGCTCCCCATATATTTTCAAAAATATTCTGAGGCGCCCTAAACTCTATACTCTACATCAGTGGTTCTCAACCTTTTTTGATTGAGTCACCCTTGACCAGTGCTTGAATTGGAAAAAAATAAGAAGAAGGACGCATAAGTCTAAAAAAAAAAATTAGCGTCCTCCAAAATTTTAATTTCTCATATACCTGTGGGTGATTTTTTAAAAATTAGTAGGAGTACGCTAAAAATATTTAAAAAATCGAAGGGGTACTCCGTCTCCTCACGTCCTCCCCCAAGTCAAGCACTGCCCTTGCCCGAGATATTTCTCCACCATGTCACCCTATCATTAAACTAATCAGTAGGGTTTGCATGTGTATGCTTTAAAGTCATAATATATATCTTTATGCACCAAAAATGTTTAAATATACTTAAATAAAATTGTTTTCTCCTTCTGAAGTACTTTTATTCGAAATATGTTCAAATAAAATGTCAAATTACAAGTATAAAGTATACTATGTCAAAATAGTAAATTTCTTTTAAATTTTTGAAGTATAAATTAAAAGTTTTAGGCTTTTACTCAATGATTAAGTATAACGTTTTTCTCATAATAATCTGGTAGTCGACAGCAGCTATCTTAATCACGAACTATTGCTCAAATAGTTAAATTTTTCTCATATCATCAATTCAGGTACGTAAAGCAAAACTACATCATTTAGTTGAATTAAAAATAAGAATTTTTTTTTTTTTCATAATTTGTTAAAAATGTTTATATGATTTTATCAAAAATCATATTTATTTTTATTTGATTACCAAAATAATGAGAAAACCACAAATAAGACATTAACATCGTAAAATATGCTCTGAAAACTAAACATTTCTAAAATATGAAAAAATGGTAATTAGATTTTATACACTAAACTATAATACAGAAAAAATATGCGAATTCATACACATCCGAGTAATCAGTAATTTGTAATCAATGACGTACTTAAAATGTCTTAACAGTAGGAGAAATAGGGATGGATGAGCAAGAAAGAAATTTAAAAATATAATGTAGCCGTTGAGAAGCACGGATCCTGTATTAAGGTATAAATAGATTTTTTTTTGATATTTCAAAAAATGTCTTCAATTTTTCTTTTCCTCCAGGATTGAGCGTCACCCCTACACTGGGTTTATGTCACCCTAAGGTGACATATCACCCCGGTTGAGAACCACTTCTTTATATTAATATATCGTGTATTTATATTTTTAATTTGTAACTTTGTTTTTTTTCTTTAGCTAGGTATAACCAAAAGTGGCAAAATAGTATATACCTACATATTATATAATATTTTATTAAACAAATTAATACGTTAGTCCTACATTTTACATTTTGAGTGAAGCGAAAAAGCTAGTATTTTTACAATTTTGTTAATTACTCTTTTTTTTTTTTTATGTGTACACGTTTTTGTATAGAAATACTTGTCCAAAAGATTCGACCAGCAACTTTTTGAATCACGATTTGATTCTAGATGATTTTTCGAAATTCTCAATTGTATATAAAACCAGTATGCCAATTAAAATAGATAGAACATTACAGTATTACTACAAATTATAAAAAAAATAAAACTCACTAGGTTTTATATAATCTAGGCTATTATAAACATACATTATACTTTTCATAAAATTATTTTTTCTTAAAAATTATAGTTCAAACATGTTGGCGGCACCCTTGTTTAAGTTCGCGGCACCCTAAGGTGCGGCGTCACCCCGGTTGGGAATCACTGGCCTAAACCAATATTAAGTCCGTCTGTTTGGACGTCTCTCTGTAAAACACTTTAAGGAACCTTTATAATACGGTGTAATCGTTTCAATAGGTTTTTGATTCACGCTGTATGCACACGCTTGAATATTTATCAAAAGAGATTTATAATTAATATAATATTATTGTGTAAAGCAAGAGGCAGTTTTTTTCTCATTCCAACAGTCTTCATAAAAGACGTTCGTGAATATTTTAACGTTAACCCCGCAGAGCTCGCGACTTTAGAAGCACTAAAGCGTTATCGTTTCTTCACTGAATCCAAATACCTAAATGTTTTAATATAATCTAATTTCGATTCTTTTGCAAGCCAATAAATTACGGTCTGGAATCAAACGGTTTTACAAACTCCCGATTTTTAAAGCACTATATATATATTATTTATTTGGAATAATCGATAATTTGTTACGACGTCATAGTGATACATTGCACGACAACCTCCTTATTTATAACTAGGGCTAGGGACTTATAAGAGATAGCATATTTTTCGAAAATCATTCAAAACATATCTAAGTAATATAGAAATGCATTTCATGACACTAGGAGCTGTATACATTTTTCTTTAATTTGCATATTTTTCAATATTTAATTTGAGTTTTCTTGCTATAGGAAAATTTTCCCCTGACTAACTGAAGAGATTGAATATTATTTGATATTTTTATTTGTTTAAATGTAGGTACGATTAAAAAAATAAAGATTAAAAAAAAAAATCATTATTATTTCATAAAATCTCGTAATAGATGAAGAATTTATAAAACATATTATAATATATTATAATACAATGCAATTTTTAAATATTTCGATTTTTTACAGTAAAATCAATGATTTATAAGAAAAATATTTTATTATTTTTACATATTTTTAGAGCATATTATTTTGTAAATATTATAGCATATTTGGTACATTTATAAAGCATAACTGCATGCATATTTTAAGGTTTTTTTTTAGCTATAAGTACCTAGCCCTATTTATAACAATTAACAGGGCAATTTTATGAACATATATTGTCCTAGATTCATGTTACACCAGATATCCAGTAATAACTAACTTCTACTGAGCAACAAGTATTGATATCTATGAATTCGTAGGTACATTAGTAAAATAAAAGACAGATTTTTTTATTTTTATAATTATTATTATTCACTAGATATCTTAATATAATGTATTTTGCCTATAATATTTATTAAATATTTTTTAAATTACACTTCATAATTTGTAATTTATGTGTATTATACTCAAATGAATTAAGCATACACATGAAATACAAAATTCTACATTCATAAAAGCCCAGTTTTTAGTTTAAAAATTGAAATTTCTTAAGATGCAGAATTCAGATTCTGATCTTTGATTAATTAAATTAATATTATAATTTATTAATTAATATAATAACAACAATTCTTTATTGAAAATATAAAACGTTTAAAATTACTTCGTTTACACGATATGAAGTGTACAGTCACAGAGTATGCCAATATTTATATTAGGAAAATTTCTGAATGCTCGAAATGCCGTATATTATTATTATTATTAATCATATTTGTTATACGGTATTATGTTCACATTTAATAGCTAATTCAATTTCAGAGAATGTTTCTAATGTATGAGATAACTAAAAACTGTGTAGTATAAAAATATCGCTGAAACTATTCCGTTGATATTATATTGTACAATACAAATGGTATTCATTTCAAATACATTTTTAACATTTCTTAACATAGATTCTGAAAACGTTTTGGAGCATAATATTTTACAATTATATATCTACATCTATCATTTAATTTTCGGAACTCTAATTAATTTACTTTCAACAGAATTAGCATATTATAAACCAATCTTTCTCAAACAGAACCTTCGTGGTGCAGTAGAAGTCATCGAGAAAAATGAAAGCTAGTGGGGAGGTCTAAAAAGGGGGGAGTAACTAACTAAAAAAAGGAAGAAACATTTATATTTTTTTGACATTTCGAACTAAAATCAAAGAAATACTACATTACATATTCCACCATTATTTGTAACCCTCTATGAGATTTGTTACTCAAAGATTTTTAGACCGTTTACCAAGTTTGGTAGTATTATCAAACTAGTTAAGTAGAATCAAAGTCATAAATTACATTAGATAAGTTTTAAAAATTAAATTTGAAGCTCATTTGTTTTAATTTAATAAAAATACTTCTAAATATGATTAAGTATGCATTATAATTGTTATTATTAAAAAGCCTATTTAAAATGATTGTTTCAATGGCAAGTTGCAATAATTGTTTTTTAAATATGTGACAAATGGTAAATTGAATTTTGGAGCTTTAAAATATTTTTAAATCTTAAAGTGGATGATTAGCAAAATACGTTTTAGAACCTCTTAATTTAAACAAACTGTTAAAAAAAAAAAAATGGTTAAAACATGTTTAAACCAATAATAAAAACCACATAGACTCAACCATATTTTGAACATTTATTTTAAATACATATACAAGTAGATACATATTTTGATCAACAATAAAAATCAAAGTATTAAACAAGTTTTAGAAATCGAGTTTTATATATATATAAATTTAGTTAAATTGTATTTATTACTTTTGTATGCAGTTAAAATCACCTTTTCATGTCAAACAAAAGCGTTTCGCATGACTATAAAAGTAATTAAACCTAGATTGTAAATGATTTCATTCTTGGAAGTCCATATTTAAAAAAATACCAATCATAAAAATATTAAATTTAAATTAACTAATAATTAATTAGTAGTAATTACCATTACTATATATTTAATTTAAAAGCACAAACAACACTTATCACTTGACTTTGAAAGTATTGAACAAAGTGTCTGATTTTATAATGATTTTTTTTTTTTTTTTACTTATCATCAAACTTTAGTAGTTGCCGCTATATCAAAGCTCATTATAAATAATACTTATCTTATTACGTATAAGACCACATTTAATTACTTTTTTATTTATTTATTTATCTATTTATCTATTGTTGATTGAATCTGTTTAAACGTTTGAAACGGATATTTTTACAAAATCATGAAAATCACAAATTTTGTCAACCCTAATATCAATAAATAAATCTAAAACTTATTTTTATCTTCAACTTTAATGTTTTAAAGGAAGTTGTTTAAAATTTAAAGCGAAACAAAATTATCATAGTCTAATGAATAACTATACACATAACGTGTTTAATAATATAATTTATCAATCCAAAAAATAAAATGTTTTCCTTATTATTTTTTATATTCGATAACTATTAGCTTTGAGTTTTAAAATATTCGGCTTATGATTGAATAATTAATATTTAATTTATTTATAATTTTAAATGTGATACTATAAAATTATCTTCATTGAATCAATAAAGTTTACATTATGTAGAGTAGTCTACACTCTACAAAACTAAGTATATTGTATGTGATAAATTACAGTCATATAAGTTATTATCAGCTGTCTGAAATCTGAATCGAATATTATTAACATTAGTACAGGGTCGGACTGGGTATTGAGGGCCTCACCGGCGATTGACATACTGAGGGCCTCGAGCTTTTTAACTCGTAATACTTTTATCTGGATTTTAAACAGAAAATGGGCACCTTTTTACCATTGACCGTTTGTACTGATAATACCTAATACCTATTAATAATTATAAACTATAGAAACTTTGAAAATATATCATATTTATATAGATGGTAATTAAAAAGAACAAAAATGCGTCACTACGTCTAACTAAATAATATTTTTTATAATTTTTAGTATTATTCTGTATTCACGTTAAGAATACATAACAATTCCAAAAGAATGTTTACGGTCTATTATACATTATCAATTACATTATTTCAACATTAATAGACACGATGACTACCATAATGTGGAAATTAATACATGTTTGTCAAAATTATTTCGAAACGATTTTTATGAATCAAATATATATTCAAAATAATTTTGAATGATAAGATAGTTTCTATGTATTTTAAATTATTTGTAATTTAATGACAAAGTGATTTATTCGCTTATATGGGTTTTACGTAATATGGGTCCTTGATTAAAGTAAAAATGATGTGAGTAAGCTTGAATAAATTTGCAAATTTTACTAAATAGTAACCATAGCAATCTGCCATTTTTCGTTACAAAAGCTATTTACCATAATTCAAAATTTAAACACGTATAGAATATAATAGTTCATATAGCTAATATTTATGACATTTCAAATACTTATAAAAAAAACAAAAATAATAGTTTTGTTAACTTTTTACTGAATTTATGACCAAAAATTTTATATGGTTTAAGTGAAAACATCATTATTTTACTTGAAAATAATAATTTTCGTCAAAATTCTTACTTAAAACGCTTATAATAAACATTAATTACCTAACAATTTTTAATAGATAGGTGTCGTCACATATAAGTAAGGATTCGTGAGAAATTGTTAGCACATGTAATATCAAAGATTAAAATTAGAAAAAAAATCTAAGAAACGATTAATTTACAATATTAAAAAATACCTACCTGATAACTGAGGAA
>JAIPRM010002457.1:18653-30390 GCA_025469315.1 Stegophylla sp. TES_Ste_2020 | reverse complement strand
TTGTTCAGAATCGTTTTACTGAAGAAATGATTTATCGTTTCTTTAAAATTTAATACGCCCGTCAAGAGAATACCACCCGTCGTGCGAAGTACACCCATCGTGCGAAGTATGTCCGGCTTTTTATAATATATAAATCACAATAATTTTTAGCTTTTGCTATCTCGACAAAAAATTTAGGGTGGCAGTCGCTACCCTTCACTACCCCCTATTGATGCCTATGGGTGGGATGGTTTTGGTATGGTAGAATTTATACCTAACAAAAATGATGAATGGTCTAATATACAAAATTACATTTGCTAATATAACTATATCTAGTTATAAATTATTATATCGGTATATCAGATTGATCGATGTTAAGACTGTGCCTGCTGATGTATGAACCTAACATCGTAGAAAGTTTTGAACGCATTGAACACCGATCTTCCGAACGGTCGGCATATAACGACAGCTAAATATGCATTACGCATGACGTAGAGAGAGAAGAAACCGTATCGATAATGGTATGCACGTGTGTATATGTGTATTGTGTACGTGTGTGTGTGTGTGTGTGTGTGGTTAATGACCTTCCAAGCACATACATTCGTCGGTGGTCATCCTGCGGTCACTCGAGAGCGTGATTTTGAGGGTTGGTGACTACGAAATTTGCTACACGCTAAAATTTTTAAGAAGTCGGTAATTCCGTATGCGAACACATATTATTATGTATTTATATTACATTTTAACAACGTTCATAAGCTATAATATATAAATTGCTAAATGTGTTAAAAGGGAACTTCCGACAATTTTCAAATTTTACAAGAGAAGGAAAAAATTGTCTAGGTTACCAAAACCTGTATTTTTTTTATTTTTATACTGGTCGCAGTGGATTACACCTATACTAATACATACTTTGGAGTTTTTCAAGAAAACATTTAATTTATACAGTATGAAAGAATTGAAATCGTTAGTGTAGCAGAAGTCCCCCCCCTTTCTGCATCAAGTGGTTAAAACTTGGGTATATTATATTCTAAACGACAAATTTAAATAGCCAAAAATTAATTTTCATTACTTTAATTGATAAATAACAATATTTAGACATTGTATTTGACATAATAACAATATTTCACGATTCGATCAACTATTTATAATGTTATATTCACATTTAAATCGCTATGATTGTACTCAAATTGAATTAAACAAAATTATACTATAATCGATTATTGATAACAATGAACGTAAACATATTAATTTTTATTTTATATAATATTATATAGATCGAAGAATATATAGTTCTAACATTAAATGAAAAAGTTATCATTCTATTAGATCATTGCTATTCACAACAAAAGTCTCTTTTCAACATTAAACGATAGATCTACATATTATCTATGTGAATATACAAAAAAAGTATTTTCAGTAAAAATGTAAAAGTCCCCTTTTAACATTTAGCGGTTCATATATTATATATTTTACTAATTCGATTACTACCATTTAGAATTGTATATTGTCATTATTGTAGACCACGGATTTGTATGCATTTACATATTTATTCTGCTCGCTCGTATAATAATATGCAAAGTGAGCGCACAATTTGTGTCATGGAATAACGATTGAAAAACTATGAAATGTTTTTAGTGCATATTTCGACATTTAGCCGTTTTTTTTATTTTTTTTATTTTAAAGGCTTATCTTACAATATTTTAATTGCATATTTCATCTTTAAGGGCATATTTCGATGTTTTTTTTTTTGAAATATTCGAAATAATTACTATATTAAGGGGATTGGAAGGGTTGATTTACTTCTTTTGGTCTCTATTAAAATAAGCCTTTCGGTTCTTAGTGTGAATTTTACTCATCTTTGATTCATTTTCGGTATTCATGGTTTGAAACTATCCACACAAATACCAATTTCAGACGATTAATAAAAAAAAATATTTATTGTATAAGGTATTTATATAGTCAATGTCCATGAATTTTAAATGTAATAGGTATTTCATTAAATATTCAGAATAAATATATTTTTTGAAATTACTTTTGAGAGCACACTTTTGTGTTTTAATGCATATTTAAATATTTTAGTGCACACAGTAATGCATATTTAATATTTTAGATTCTGAGTGAAGCGAAGACTTTAGTGTTTTACAATGACGTTTATCTTTTTTATTTATGTGTACACGTTTTCGCATAGAAATACTTGCCAAAAGTTTCAACCAGCAACTTTTTGAAACCGGATTTTCCTCTAGAGTCTAGATGGTACTTTAAAGAGATCGTTTTTCGAATTCCTCAATTGTTTTATCAAAATTTGAGATAAACTACCCAACATTTAACAAAAATGACTCAGAAACTATATTTTTTTTAATCCAAACTTTATGAAAATTTAAGCATAAACAGACAATATAAGAAATATTTTGGCGCAATAAAATGTTCAAAATAAGAAAAAATAATTTGGTAAAAATTTTCTAACACTTTTTTCTCGTCAAAAATATTTTATTTTTAGTAAAATTATCTTTTTTCCTTTTCTTTATTTATTGCATAAAAATGTGAAGTGTTGTAAAGTAAAATAAAGTAAAGTAAAGTAAATCAAAGATAAGTAAAGTGAAGTATAGAGAAGAAATCCGAGCATATTTCGCACCATTGATATTCTTCGCACATCACGTCAGATACTCTTGGCGAGTGTATTGAAAATGACGACTATTATTGTTCTTGATATTATTAACATACTTAGCTCAGATTCGTATAATTGAAAAAATAATTTATCGTTTCTTTAAAATTCAACACATCAACCGTGAGTATCTGACCCGACGAGCGAAGAGTACCCATAGTGCAAAGTATATCCAGTTTTCTTGTTTATAATTTGCTTTGCTTTGATTTACTTTACTTTACTTTACTTTACTTTACTTTTTTTTATCTAATATATAAAGGAAAAAAAAATAAATGAGAAAAAAAATATTTATTGATAAAGAAATAAAACAACTGTTATTGAAAAAAACAAAAACTAACTGCCCGTTTAACGATTACATTTGGTTCAAAAATCGCATTATTATCAAAATGTATTTTGGTAATAATTAATTTTGTTAATTATTATATTTTAATCTGATAACAGTAAGTAATTGTTATATGAAAATTTTACAAGTACACAGAGTATTATTAATATTGAAGGTTTTCTAAAAATATGTTTGTAATATTCCACAGTAAAATAATTAGTTAACGGATTACTCTATTAAATTACTAACAATTATTGTTATTATTACGACGATATTGTACGTTAAAATACTTACCAATGTTCAAAAGTTAAAACCACCCCCAAAATAAAATCCTGAGCACGCACCCGACTTCAGTACGTCAGGGTACAGATATGTCAAACTCACAAATCCCGGTCCTCGCTCTTTTTTTTTAAAAAAGTCACAAAATTTATTCTAAATGAAAAGGGAAAAAAGCCATGGCTAAATTAAAGAGAAAACTTTAAAGGCATCTAAGTATAAATTTGATAATTTTGTTTTTGCTGAGTAAGAAAAAAAAGGTCATTAAGATTTTTGCGGTCCACATAGCAGCACTATTCGAAATATTTTGGCTCATTTGATACTTAGAGAGTTTAACGTGTCTGCTACACACAGTATCATAGCTTAAAGGTAATTAATTATTATACTATTATGATCCAAAAAAAATTCAAATGCGAGCGCAAAAATTATGGTCCATGTGTACGCTCAATATCGATCACTTTCACTGGTCCTGCTTTCACCCGCGGTTATACCTCTATACATGCCCGTCGTCGTAGTATACCACTAATAACTGCACACAACACCTCTGTGCAACAGGCAACGGTAATCCGTGTGACAATAAAATAATATTATACACATGCTAAACGTGTAAACACGAACACGCGAGCGCGCGCGCACACACACCACACAAAGCACAAATCGGTCAGACGAGTGGGACGCCCCGTCGTATTGTTATGAGTTTATTACATAGTATTATATATTATATTAAAATATAATAGTAATTGTTTTTTTAAGATTCAGTAACCGCGCGAGATGTGTATGAAATCCGGGCGAGCGCAGCGAAGTTTGCCGAAACGACAGTACAAATGAGGCGTCTAGTTTCAAAACCAGCTATAAGCAATTTTCGAAATTTTTCAAAAACAACAAAAAACGAAAATAACGTGAAATATTTGGTCTATAATTTTATAATGAATATGAAATCAAAGCTTTGAATGGTACACATATTGTATGTGAAAATATATTTTGTAAAAATATTATTACAAGAGTTAAATAAATTTATAGTTTTGAAATGACTGGTTTTGTTGTGAACTTAAGCACATGGCTGTTTTTGAAACCAACAATTTCATATTTTTTTTCACTTATAGCTGGTTTTGAAGTTGACTTTATGAGATAGGTGATTTTGAAACAAACACTGGAAAAATTAAGAAATACAAAACATTTTAAATTTTATGTATATAATTACCTAATAGTAAAAAATAATAACCAAATAGAACTTAATTATAGTTAATACTCAATTTCATGAAAGCTGAAAAAATTTGAGTACTGTTACCAGAGCAGATAAAAAGATGTGTTAAATTATGGCTTGATTTGAAATAAATATCGTTAGATGGCTGGTTTTTGATACTAACCACAATTTTCTGTCCCCGTTTAATATCGACTATAGCCCTGTTCATAGATGTTCAATATTTTTACCAACTATGTAATACAGTGTGAATATTTGGAAAATTAAAAAAAAAAATCCATTTTGAAAAAATTATCTTTTAGCTGGTTTTGAAACTAGACGCCGAAAATGTGTACACGCATATACACAATATACATATAATATATCATCACACCTCTAAACCGTATTAAAAAAGATACGTCATGTAAATATCGGGTAAAAGCGAAGATACGCGCGAATGAAATAATTATTAATATTGAGAACCGATTATCTGCGAGTGTATGTCAATTTGAACGTGTGGAAAAATAATAGTGGCGCAGTGGTGCGTTGCAAAACGGTTCGACGACACCATTCATCGGCAGAAAACGTTTTTAAAATGTACGCGATGATAAAATAATAATACTTGTATTATTGTATACTCTCCAAGACTCACGGTTTTTCGGACAACACAACGACGACGTTGTCTTCGTGCGGGAAATTCAAGGACCCACTGGGCCGCCCCGACGGAGATATTCACAACCTTGTGCGTATAATAACAATAATAATAATAATAATAATGACTTAAACAGGTATAATATTATGTATTCTAATGTGGACGGACAGTAGCCGATACCGGTGAACGGAATTTATGCAACGTTTTTTTAATTATTATTTTTACAACGAAAACGATATAATCGATGATTTTCAGGTCAACCACGCGAGCACGTCATGATCAGATGTCTTCATATTGAAATATATTCTTCGATGGATTCGAGTCCGAGGACGACCGCGCGAGCGCGCATGCGACAACTACTGTACGCGACGAAAAACGTAAAACGCGAAAAAAAAAAAAGTAAGCCGAATCGCCTCGTATTTGCAACAATCAAGGACGATACATGCTCAGCACCCCATATACGAGATATGCGACTTCTGTACATTGTATTATTATGCACTTTGCTGTATTTATTTGTATTTTTACCATAATTCCCAAGACGTGTTGTAGTTACACAGGCGTAGCAATGCACACAAAGCTCTCCACAGCAGCAGCTATATAATATGACGGTCCCACTGGGCGTAGTCCAGATTTTAAAAAAATCACGTATATAACAATATACGCGCGATGGCTGTTTACTTGATGGCGTGAGTGTGTGCGTGTGTGTATGTGTGTATGTGTGTGTGCGCGTTTCGTTTGTGTGCGTGAGCGCGCGTTATTATTATTATTTTATTTTTTTTCGTTTTGGATTTCGAATCTCACACGACTGGAATACTCAAGTGGGGCTGAGGTCGCGGCGCGCTGGGTAGGACGTGCATATATAAAACAAGAGGCGAGCACCGGCCGCTCACCAGTGCCGACCATCGCGTTATCGCCCGCGAAAGTGAACTCAATTTCATAATTTCATTCATCCACTATCATTATTTTGTTATAACAATAATAATTATTGTATTTCTCGAAGGATTTACGTTTCGAGATATTTTAATTCCGTTCTACGTTTCTATCAATAAAACGTCACTGTTACGTTTTTAAGACGCACAAGATGATGATCAATCTGCTCGCGTCCGTCTTACTGCTAGCAGTATACCAAGGTAACAACACATGATAATAATAATATATTTTTATAAAACTACGCGCCGTAACTGCATATTATAGCTCACTACTTAATAATAATAATAATATATCAAATACTGTGTAATGGAAAAGAAACATAATGAAATTATAAGGTATTATAATATAGAAGAACGTTGAATATTGTGAACACTGTTGTACATAGTAGGACTCTGGACGTTTTTGAAACAAAGAAAAACAAATAGAAAACAAAAATTTTAATACTTCTCACAAAAAAAAAAAGGTCCAGAGTCTTAATGTATCGGCATAATATTTTAATTTCGATATAACATTTCAAACATTATAATTTTTTAATTATATTGCATTTCGACGGAGGTCTTTTAATCGTATTATTATACCGGTGCACACGACGCACATACCGATTACGGGGATTTAGAGTTTTTTTTTTTTTTTCAACACAATTTTTTTCGGTTTACATAACCCATCGTGTTGCCCGTACCCATTTCCGAAAATCCGACGGTGTGCAGAGCAGTGACATACACGCGTGTGACGCGTATTACATCATAGAACTCTGGCACACAGGTTTTTGTGGAGCAATACGTACTTACGTACGTATGTGTGTGTGTGTATTATACGTATATAGCTGGGTAATAACCCATAGTGTGTACATACAAGTCGCATATTATTATAATGTGTATATATATATTATATGGTGCGCGAGGGATAGTACAATAATATACGTATAGAGCGACCGAGTGAAAGAAAAGGAGAAAAAAAAATTCGGTCCGACTCGCCATTGTGGTCGGCGACGCACGCGGTCTCTTTTACGTGACGTCGTCCGTGCGCAGGCAGTGTGGGAAAAGTGAAATTTTCGACGCGTTTCCTCCTGCGTAGGAAATTCCGTTACCCGGGAAACGCGTTTCCACACAACACTGCACGTAACCTAACCTGACGCGCTCAAAAGAGTGGTGTGAACACCCGTTTTACTGCAAACCCAAGTCTGTTGTTCTGGGGACCACTGCTGCGACGACGACGGAGTGCCGCCGACAGGACGAAACGCGGAACTGGTGGCTTTTACGCAGGACTGTTGTAGTAGAGGGTGTGTACTTTCTAGTCAGGGTCGTATGCTGTGCTATCTGTTACTGTGAAAATATCCAAAAACTTATTGTAAAATTTTTTACATTTTTGGCCGATTAAAATATCTGGTACATCTCTTCTTATTATTAAAACGTTAAACAGCTTGAGTGAATTAAAGAAACACAAAAACAAACAAAAAGTATACCCCTCTGTTTGTTTTTTTTTCTTTCTACTACAGCAGTGCTTTTACTACGTATAACGACGAGAGATATTCGACCTTGCTTCTGCGCGTCGTTTGTTCGGAACGGAAAACATCTTAAACAGGTCTCTGTGGGTTCAAACGCGACCCAGACACTCTTACTTCCTAACACGCACACACGCATCCATCGTTGTTCGTGTGGGAAATAAATACGTATAGGGTGCGGCCGAATGAGAGTGAGAATACACGCGTAAAGCCGAAGGTAAAAAAAATTATAATGACGATGTGTGTAATATACATACGATAATCGAGTGCCCACATAACGCCGATGTGTGTGTGTGTATTATGTTAAATATGTATGTGTGAGATAACCTTCGGGTGGGAGGGACGAAGGGAAAGAGAGAGAGAGATTTATAACTCTAATAAATGCGTTTGAATTCGATTTTTACCTACCGGAAGACGTGTGTGTGTGTGGTATTATTATATAATCGCGTCACCGCCGGTGTGTTCAACCAAGTCAAAGACGGTGGAGACGTAACGCCGCCGAACCCTTTTTTTCTTTTAGTATTACCTATTCTCTTTTATTCTTCCTCTCGTTGCGGCCGGCCACTCACCTCTAGGCTACGATGACGACGACGACGGCCACACCGAAATGTGACGGTGGCGGCGTCTGATGAATAATGGATTGCCGATAATATTATTTATTAAAACGATAGTCGAGACACGATCGCGCGCTCGGTGAATACTCACGGAAAGCGCATAATATTATATCGAATTACGCAATACACATCACTGCACAAACGCACGAACGCATAATATTACCATACAAGACGTCTGCAGCAGTAAATATATATATATATATATATATATATTATTATTTAAGACGTGTTCACGTAAGGATGAGAAAACTTTTGTCAACTTTTTTTGGGGGGCACGCCCAAAGACTATGGTGGATAACCTACGTGACCACATATTACTATACATTGGTAAAGTGCGCACGAACACGTCGTCGTATGTCAACATAATATTATTAACGTACACCAGTGCTGCTATTAAAGGTAAAATACCGCGCGCGACGGCCGTCCAGTGATATAATAATAATAATTCTGTTTTCACTGCAACCCAGTCAGTCCAAGAATGTCGTGTAACGAGAATATTACGGGCCTGCTGCACACGCGTGCGTTCGGTATTTCGCGCACCCATTGCCTAGGACCATAATAAATACGTATGTATTATAAAAACGAGTTCGCTTTCTACCGCCGCCGCCGTCGCCATGACCGACACGCGATGACGAGACGTAAACCGCGTAGATTAGCGGCGGCGCGCTTGAGCTTGGGATCGGTCGGACCGGTCCCCGGTTTTCGTCTTCTGCCGCGTTTTCGTCGCATCGTCCACCATCTTAATAATAGGTAGGTAATTTATTACGTTCTTATAATCGATTCTAATAACCTACCTTAGCGTTAGGGCGAGAGGAGCGAGAGGGACAGGGGAAATAAACACACACACACACACACACAAATGCTTGCAGGTCGTTGCGTAACGATCACAGATGCGTTCTCTACTACACACGATAGTGTTGCGACACACACACACACACACACGAGAGAAAGAAACCAGCGCTGCTGTCATTTGCAGCCACCACCACGGCGGTATATTGTTGTTTTTTATTCCTGTTTTTTTTTCTATTTATTATTATTATTATTATTTTATCGGTCAGTGTGTGATTCGGGTGACGGATTGATGGAATAAATTCTTCAACAAAAAATTTGCCAATACATGTCGTGTAACCGCTGCGAAAACCTGTTCACCACCGCCGGTCGCCGTCGTGCTTTTTTATAATATTATAGACAAAACCGGATACAACGCGCGTACCTATAGTAAAATAATATTATAAGTTATAACACGCGCACGTGTTATTTATTACGTATTATACAGGTATATGTTATATTATATTATATACACGACGACGTGTGTCATAATTATTATTATTGTTTTTGACCCAGAAACCCGGGGCGAGTTCCATTCGCAGCGGCGTCGATCGAATGGGTTTTATTTTCATTTTGCGTAATCGCTGGTGGTCACACACAAATACTCAATATAATATAATAATAATAAAATATCTTCTGGCCGGCCGGACTCGCGTGCAGCGACAATTGTTTTTGTGCGAGGAGCTATTGTATGTCCGCCGCGCTACAATTGTCTGCCACAGAAAGCGGTGTGTAGTGTGTGTAAATTCGAGCGAGTCAAAATGGAAGACAGACAGAGAGAAAGATAAAAAGCTGCATTATCATACTGCCAATCATTCGGCAACCCGATTAAAAAAAAAAAAGTCATCGCGCGAAAAATCCCACGAACGCGCCGCCAAAACCACCGACGGCACCAGCTCCACCGGTGTCGAGTCCCAGCCCCCTCCCCCTATACGTATAATAATAATAATAATACTATAATAGTAAACACTTCCAATACACACACACAATGCGCGTGAGACGTATATGAAAATACATGTATATAATAATAATACGAACCTACGCGAGCACAAAAATATAATTACATAACGTCGTCATCGTCTGGGCTACTTCGTTTTTTTTTAATATACCTACCGTCGTCGTCAGGTGTATATTATACGTATAGTTACATCATAAGACGGCCGGCCGGACACAATGGGGAGCCCCAAGGTCCTGAGAAACAACATCATAATAACACTAGCGACACCGACAGTGGTGTTTATTAACAATTATTTATTATTATTATTATTATTATTATTATTATTATTATATTTTATACGCTTACGACAAAAGTGATTTTCGTGTGTGTGTGCGCAGTTCACGGCCAAAGGGAAGAGTTCAAGTGTCCCGACGACTATGGTTTCTACCCGCACAGCACGTCCTGCGACAAATATTGGAAATGTGACAACAACGTGGCCGAACTGAAAACTTGCGGCAACGGACTGGCGTTCGACGACACCGACCCCAAGTACCTGAAAGAGAACTGCGATTACCTGCACAACGTAGACTGCGGCGCCAGAACGCAATTGGGTAAGATCAATAATGTGACAACGTGATGGTCACCTAATTACACTCGCTTGTCCGGTACCTACCTGCATGATTTTAAATAGATGTGTTCGCGTCATGATATCGTTTTGTTTCCATGATAGAACCGGCGGTGGGCACGCCACACTGCCCCAGATTGTATGGAATCTTCCCAGACGACGTCAAGTGCGACACGTTCTGGAACTGTTGGGGAGGTGAAGCCAGCCGATACCAATGTTCTCCCGGTCTGGCTTACGACCGCGAATCCAGAGTGTGCATGTGGGCCGATCAAGTGCCGGAATGCAAAGTCGAAGGTTAGTTAGTGTACCACTATTGTGGTCAATTGTTTTATGTCCAGGAAAAAGGAAGGAGTGGAGTGAGATGGAAAATGTTAAAATAAATAAACAAAAAAAAAAGATTTTTTTTTTTCATAATTTAATATAATTTACTTACCGTGCGCAGAAGTAGCAAATGGATTCAGTTGTCCGGCCGCCGGTGAATTATTGGCTTCCGTGGGATCTTTCAGTAGACACGCTCATCCAGATGACTGCAGAAAATACTACATCTGTCTGGAAGGTACACCCAGAGAATACGGTTGCCCGATCGGCACGGTTTTCAAAATCGGAGATGCCGACGGTAGCGGAAGCTGCGAGAGCCCCGAAGACGTTCCCGGATGGTAAGCATATATACACAGTATTAAATAATAATACCTTGCACTGCAACAACTGTTATTCATATAAATATTATGACACGCGTACTTACTTCAATAGTTTTTTGATCGAATATGTGAACATAAACAATTTTCACAACTGCAACTTACTCAAAAAATAATACCGGTTTCTCGTAACAAAATATTGTATTTTGAAAAATATATTCAAGTGCCTATCTAATATTTTAAATTAAAAATATCAATTTTTAATTCCAAAAAATGTAATTAAAATATTTATATTATTTATTGTTAACATTTGTTTCAATGTTTCTTCTTTCTTATTTGGGAACAGCAACTACTGCTGTTTTAATCAAGCCCATAGGTTTAGACACCTTTGATTAGGCCTAACTGTTGATATCCAAATGTTGTAAGGCCGATATTCAAAATTGTGCTATTTACGTCAAATGATCTATCACAGTGGTGGCCAAACTACGGCCCGCGGGCCAACTCCGGCCCGTCATCATTTATTATCCGGCCCGCAAATGTATTTCACATTATAGTACTTATTTGCGTATCTTATAATATTTGACAATTATGTAAAA
>JAIPRM010002457.1:0-18553 GCA_025469315.1 Stegophylla sp. TES_Ste_2020 | reverse complement strand
CAAGTACCTAAAATTCTAATGATTTTAAAGTTTAAAGAAAAATTACAAATTTCAGGCCCGGCAAATATTTTTTTTTTTTTTTTATGGCCCGCGGTAAAAAAAGTTTGGCCACCACTGATCTATCATATTAATGTTTGTTGGAATAATTTTGTTCTATTTTCAAAAATTTTTTCGATAAACTACTTTGATATGACGATTTGATCAAAATAATTGATAGATACTAACATTGGCTCAATTAGAATAAAACCATCTGGGAGGGGGCTAAAATATTTATTTTTTTAATTTGGCCTCCCCTAACGGTATCAATCTCATATGATTTATAAAAATCTAGGAGAGGCTTTCATTGGATTTTTTTAGGGGGAGAGGGACTAAGTCTCACAAATCCCAGGCTAAGGTGTAATTATGGGTACAAGGCTCAAATGGTTGAAGAGATTCCTAAAATTGAATGTCCCAATATTTAATCTCAAACAAATAGCAGCCCTAGTGTATACGAGTACTCTCTGTATGCCCACTTACCTAAGAAAAATTGATAAGTTATGTTTCGATTATTTTCATTATTTCTTTTCTTTTATTTTCAAATTATAAAATTCGATTCATTAAACAATTTACGATAAATTGACCCGATAAATCGATTTTTTCCGATTAAAGCATATTTTATTTTTGATAGACAAAGCATTTTTTTACCATCGTTTTTGTCCAATCCGATCGTTTACTTCAAATTTAAATAACTACAATATTACTTTGTATTATATAGTCTATAAAATAAAATACTTTAAACTATCATCTTTTTCATAAACAAAAGTTGTAACGGTATTAAACTGTACACATTTATAGTGTGCATCCCTTATCTAAATACGAAATTATCAATGAAATCCTATTCATACCCTATATTACAAAAATTTATGTAAGTACGCGTATGTAAGTTCACGCACAAAAAATTATTATATATTTTCTATAATGATATTAACAAAAATGGAGTGCATGAGGCGCCTGCATGTGATCACACCGCCGCGTGTGTGGGTGACGAGTGAAAACGTGCAAATGCATGTGTGCACGTAGTCCCCCCCCCGCAAAGGGAAAGGCCATGAGATCACACACGCGGTTTTCTCAAGTTTTCTACCAATCATCTTCGGAATCGTTCAAGTCTCCACACGCACGCGAATACCTACTACACCACTCGTATTATAAAAATATAAAATATATACAAACATAATAATAAATATACAAATAATATGAGCACCTATATATATAAGTATTATATAAAAAGTATGTCGGTTTGGAAAAACCGTCAGCTCGGAACACGACGAAAGTACGGGATAGGTATAGGGTTAATATCTTAATTTTTTTTTTTATGAAAGCGCATTAAAAACACACACATTTCGACAATAATACTATATATTATGTACATAATTATTATAAACGATATACCCACGACACTCGTCTTATTATCGCGATCGTTGAGTGTGAAAACGTAATGCCTACACGGTGAATGCGCAAATAGTTTCACGGGCCGATTGCGTTCCACAGCTGATGCGGTGAGAACAAAAAATATCACCGTAATCTATTCGATCGCCAGAATACCTATACGCATTTTTATACTTTTGTACGTGGCATAACTAATGATCAAGCAGTGTACAATCCTATACGAATTTTATTTTTTTAAACTGTGTATGCCCACAGTGTTTACCCGTTTTACACGTTTTATGACTAACAATTTTCGTCCAAAATGAAAAAAAAAATTAAACAAATATAATTACTTAGGTATGTATATCGATCAAACCACAGAAGTGAAAGCATTTTAATATATACAAATAAAAATACTTAATATCCTGTGTAATTATTACCCGCGGTGGTTAAGGAAAAGTGTTCACACAGCCTTAATAATATTGCAATAATTATAACCACTGGCACTGATATAAAAAAATGTCTTTAGTCGTCCGTATTACGTTTTAGATTCTAAAAGTAGAATGAAGAAGCTAGTGTGTTTTTACAATGATGTTTATTTTTAGAACTTTTTCGTCGTGTTCATACGAAAATACTTTTGATTCAAAATTTACATAATCAAGTACTCACGGAAGGTCATTTTTCAAAACTTTTTCCAAAAATTTATAATTTTTTTTTAGTAAAATTGTCTTGTATAAACTGAAACTTCGATCAGAATCGTTTTATCGAAGAAATGATTCATAGTTTCTTTAAAATTTACCACATCCACTAAACCCCACCCGAGGAGTGAAGAATGCTTATTTTTTACTCAGCCAGTTTTAAATTTAACTATTAAAAAAAAATTACAGGGAAAAGTGTTAGAAAAAAATGTCCAACATTTTTTTTTACATTTTCATAACATTTTCTAGGGCCAAAATATTCCTCATAATACTGTCTATCTATATTTAAATTTTCATAATTAACATAAAAAAACATCAAAGTTTGGATTGAAATAGATAGTTTCTGAGTATTTTTTGTCAAATATTAGTGGTTTTCTCAAATTTTGAGAAAACTGTTGTGAATTTCGAAAAATTACCTCTCAAAAATACCATCTAGAGGCGAATTGTGTTTCAAAAAATTGCTGTTCGAAACTATTGAACAAATATTTCTATACTTACGAAAAAGTGTTAACAGAGAAAAAAATAAAGATCATTGAAAAAACACTAGTTTTTTCACTGTATTCAGAATCTAAAACATAATATACATTATTACAGTATTTCCAACTCTTTAAGTATACGTCTACATCTGGCATCGGATATCGTCCAAAATATTATGTATGCACCCAATGAGATACTTAAAAAAAAAGCCAGACATACTTCTCAGTTCGCACCTTGGGTATTCTTCGCTTCTCGGGTGGGACTTGGGGGGTGTATTAAATTTTTATAGAACATTAAATCATTTCAATAAAACGCGTCTGGGCGGAGTTTCAAATTCATTCAATGCAATTTTACTTATAAATTATAAAGTTTATTATTATTATAAAAAAAAAAATGTAAATTTTACTCGGCCAGTTTTTTATTACTCTTTAACACTGAGAAGCTTTATTTCATCAAAATATTTTTAATGTCTATTTTTATATGAATGTTAATAAATTTTGGATTAAAAAAAAAACGTTTAAGGCGTTTTTGTCAGAAAACAATTGAGAATTTCGAAAAATTACATCCCAAAAAAATTCCATCTAGAGCAAAAATCTGATTCAAAAAGTTACATGCCAAAATTTTTGCACGTGTATTTCTATACGAAAACGTGTACACAATAAATAAATAAAAATCATTGTAAAAACACGCCTAGTAGCTTCTTCGCTCCACTCAGTATCTATAAACCGTACTAGGTAGTTGGACGATTTAAATAATTTTTTTTAAACGAACACCTCCGGAGGACGACCACAAAGTGTATATACCTACGCAGTACACATAATATTATTATATCTTATATAAGTAATAACGATCGATTGGATACACCACCGATGCAGTAATATGCGTTTCGTAATGCGCGAATTTGGCTCGAGTTCAACTGCACACAACACAAAAATATATTGACATTATATTATTATGCGCACAGTGTAATACATACCAAGTTTTATTGGATAGGTACCTGTTTCCTCGCGATGACATATTTTCGTCCGTACCTGTATATAATGGGTATTTAGCGGCGCAAAAAACCTGTTAAAACAATAAACAATAATTATAGCAATTAACATTCCGACTCTTTTTTGGATTCGCGCTCGCAATTAATAACACAACAATTTACCTTGAGCTGAAATCACACACACACACACAATATTCTCAATGGCAGTGGATGTGTTCGTGTGATGATGTCTCGCGTTTATAGGTAAACGGGTGTGTAATGTTTTTTTTTAATATTCTTTAGGTTTTTTTTTCCTTCCTTCTGCGAATCCTTCGGATTATTTAAAAAACAATATTCTCAACATATACATAATATTATAATGACACACGCACACATAAATAATAGGATAAACGTTAGGTATTATTAGAATAAAAAAATAAAAAATGTATTTTGATGTATTATATATTATTATTATTATAGTAATATTACAGTGTAGTAAGTAGCATAATAATTGTATAATAATAATAATATAACGACGCGCGGCGATGACCGTGATGGGTAAAAAAAGTAAAATAAAAATAAAAAACAAAAAAAAACAAACCTACCTATGTGTGTGCGCAGTGAGGACTACTACGGCGACCTGGACCTGAAGGCGATCAGGAAGAGCGAATTGTTATCCGGTCTGGACAACAGGCCCAAGCAATCGTCGTCGGCCGAAACCAAAGCGGCTCCGGCAGCGCCCAAGCCGCAACCCCAGAGGCAACAACAGCAACAGCCCAACAGGCCCCAACCTCAACAGCAACAGAGGCTGCAACCCCAACAAGTTCCGGTTTCCTCGCAATCGTCCAAGGACTACGAAGACAATTAAGACGGCGGCGGACCGTCCATAGGAACGGGCACACACACACACACACGGACTCTATTCCAAAATTAATTTTTTTTTTTTTTTAAACTTACGGTTTTTGAATTGCGTGAGCACTCCCCCCCTCCCAAAAAAAAAAAAAATCTTATTGCCACACTGTTATTACAGCAGCTTTTTACCCGATATCGCAGCTGTAACGCGCTGTAAGGAGCTCGTCGTGTCGTTTATAGGTGCTCACACAATTTAATATGTTTATAATTATTTTTTTTTCCTTTTTATACGATTTTTTTTTTTACTACGACCGATATTGTATATACAAATTCGATCGATTTTCCGTCTCCCGATTCCCTATATATAATATATTTATCCTTAATGGTTATTCCTGTGATTAATTACTATGTACGGTTAAAACATAAAAATATTAACAATAAATATTGTAGCTGCCACTGCGCGCAAATAGGGTATTTCAAGTTTTTGTTAGTATAATTATATTTTGTATTTAAGCACAAAAATCAAAAACTTAAAACTGCCTGAATGTTATTCATACACAACATACTCGATAATAATACGAAATATATTATGCATTTATATTATATTATATCCACGATGAAAAAAAAACTAATATACTCTATTCAAAGTCCATATATGTCACACTAAGTACATAAGTACATCTCTCTATTCGGTTCATGAGCTGTTTTTTTTTTTTATATATGTATAAAGTAATTAAATTGACTTATTATATTATTATATTATAATATACATATTATACTGTGTACAAATTATGCTCTTACATTTTACGTCATTTACTTATAATATTGTGTTTATAATAATTATGTTTTTTTTATTATAACTTATAAGATTATAAAAAATAATTTTATTGATTAGATTAAAAGCATATAGTTATTAAATATAATTTTGAATGTGTATTTACAGTCTAATACAGATCATTATTGTTCACTGTCCTACTATAAACATTAATCCAATAGGTATTATTCAAACTTTTATTTAAAGAAAACAAGTGTATACAACAGAGTATAACACATAATATACTTTGTTTACTGAAGCATTATGGGTTTATGCTTACTAACTTCAAGTACCAATGCAAATATACAATATATAAAAAATAAAAAATAAACTACTGTTACAAGGGTACCAACATGTTTTCTTGCATGATATTCGTTAAGTTTTTTCAAGCTATTTTAAGTTTGTATTTTTTCATAACCAATATTAAATATATGAATAAGTATATATAAAATGAAAAATAATACAAATCATTGTGATAGATAAATTAATTTAAATACAGGAAAAACTCTCTCGAATAATATAATGTATTGAAAATAATGATTACCATTTGTGTATTACTACACATTATGCACAGGAAATCGTAAATAAATGCCATGCAATATTATAAATGTATTTAAAAGTTCCTAGTAAATATTTTTTATGATCAAACGTTTTGCTATAATAATATTCCATGTGCACTAAAACAAAATGATAGTTTTTAAGAAAAAATAATGTGTACACATTAGGTATAGATATACCTATAAATAAACTAGTTAGTAAGTACCGTTGATTTTATAATATGTACCTATATTATATTATAGCAACTATCTATTTAAATAGTGCTGCACAATTGTAAGATTTTAAAAGAATCCAAATTAATGAATTAAAGTTGTTAAAAATAAGAATTAATTCATCAAATACCTAAAAATATTTTGATTATTAATAAAATGCAACAATATTTAAATCTAAAATAAAAAATAGATAATACTTTAGTAATGTTAAACACAAGTAATTTTTATTAAGATTCCCATTAATCTTTTATGAGTGCCTATCAAAATAAAAAATTTTAACACTATTTTTTTCATTTTTTTTTTTTTTTTTTTTTTAATTTAATACATAAATTGAATAGTACCTAGTGAACTATCTGAAAGGTCACAATTAACTGTAACAAAATATATCCTTGAGGTTGATAATTTGAATATAATTATTTGTTAAATAATGTAATAATAATCATTACAACCAATGTTCCAATACCTACACAGTAAATTAATGCAATCTAGATAAACATCATATTCACATTAGTTTTTTATTGCTATTTTCCTGAAGATAAATTACAATACAATAAAATAGAAGTAAACAATTATTGATCAAATATACATAATATATAAAGCTCAAACTGAACCAAAATATGTATAATTGGCAAACTATCTTTTCATTATAATTCAAAATAACATAATGTACAAAATAACATCTTAAATACGCATGATCAAGATGTTATGAAATACAAAAAACAACCTAATAATACTTTTTATTACTAAATGTATAAAAAGATTTTATTAGGTCTATTAGGCCAATTGTCATGAGCTTTTAAAATTAATAAGTACTTAATAGCTTATCAACAAAGTACAAAACAAATAAGAATGTAAGAATGTTTAAAGAGTCTTTATTTGTATTGTAAAACCTTAAAATAGAATATACGATATAATTCTTTGTTGTTCAATAATATAACAGGAAGACATAATTATTTATTTATATGACATTTCAAAATTTCATTTTTAATAAATTGTACTTATTTGAATTTTTCATAATTAATGAGTGATACGCAAAAAAGCTTAACATTAAATTAACCAATAAGCTTCAATTTTAAAAAGCAGCAATCCAGTCATACAACTAAATACAAAACTTCATAGATGCTAAAATTTTAAGGCTTCAAAAAATAAGTATACTTACATTTAAATTCTTAATTTATAAAATGTTTAAGACATATTGTTAAATTAACATTGTTTAATTTCAGTTTCAATTCAAAACCTTAAAATCAAATAATTTTAGCAATCATGATTTGTAAAATTCATAAATATATTATTGCAATTAAAAATAAACTATTAATTTTATTTGTAATAGACAATAGATTTAATTAAAATTAAAAAAGCAAAACTTACAAATGTTCATGCTTATGAAATTGCCAATTTTCATAAACTTTTAACTAAAACTAATTTGTATCATTTTCTATTGTGTCTTGATCGAACAAAACTTTTAATATAATAAGCTATCTACAAAAATTATAATCAATACAAACATCACAGAAGAGATTAAATATATTTTTTACCTACTCACTGAAGCTGCATTTACAACCTAACCTTTGATATATAATTTTTTTAATAATTATGGACATTTTACAAAACTCAAGAGTTTTATTCAATTAATAAAAAAAAATCACTGAACTTATTTTTATATATTATACATGGAAATACTACCATCTGTATACGATGTTGTGATAACTAAATTAAGAAAACATTAAAATATATTACAGAGCATGCATTTAAAGCTGTCCTTTAATGTAATTTCAGTATCAGTCTTCAATATTTTTTTTAAAATCTCCCAAAGGTACTAACTTTATAAAATTATCAAAAATCTGGGAACCTACAAATAGTTTTGAGGAGGTTTAGCCCCTAAACCCCCTAATTGTGCCAACGTTTATTAATAAAATGCAAGCATCAAAAAAATTTATGAAAATATTAATCAGTCCTAATATGAAACATTAATATATTTAGATATTTTATTTCTTGATGCATGAAAAAATTAATTACTCTGCGCATGTTTAAAAATATTTACAAAATGTTTGATTTGTCCGTCTTATTTAGAATAAAAAAAATCTAAAAAGCGTACATATGCAAAGCTGTAATTAACTGACTAATAATATGACGAAAGGAATAAGTATTAATTACTAACATAGTAACTACTTTAGGTAATAATTATATCAATAGTTTAGAACAATATTAAATAAACAAATACAACATAACTATTATAAATATAAAAAATAATTTTGTATTTACAGCGAAGATTATTATGGAGATGTAGACCTAAAAACATTACGAAAAATTGGATACAGACGCTGAGTGAACAACATAGAATTTCTTAACCCGAACCAAAGATATTTTGTAGAACTGTATTCAAACAAAAGTGGGCATCGATCAAATTACAAACATTTTGTTGATAACAACAAGATACATATACATTATACATATATGTGCACTTGCCAAAAAAAAAAAAAAAAAAAAAAAATGCTTTTTTAATATAATTTATTTGTTATAATGTTTTGATCAAATAACGTAATTGCTTAACTTTATACAAAATATCATTCTGAAACAATAATATGTATATATATATATATATATATATCATGACTAGAATGTATGTTTTACATTACTTATATTATATAATGTATACATTATAAAGATTACACTGTAATATTGTAAGCTTAAATATTAAACTAAAACTTGGTACATAAAGCAAAAGAAAATGTTCATCAAATCACAGTAAGATACATTAATTTATAAACGGGTAAACCTGAGAAGTTTCGGCTGTGACACCGTGACTAGTCACATATATAAAAAAAAAAAAACAAATTGAGCAAACAATTTAAAACAGAACACAAAAATGATTAACACACAAAGGTAAGTAGCAAAAAAAAAATAATAAAAATAATAATAATAATAATAATAATAATAATATATAAATAAATAAATGGCAATCAACATTTTGATTTTTAGTCTTTTAACAAATGTTTGCTCAAATCAAAATGGTGTATAAGAAGTTTTTATTTTCATTGATCAAATTATTTACATATTATGTATAAATTAATATTGAACTCTCATACGGTAGGCATTAAACTAAAAGGCATAGAAATTTTTTTAAAGAGAAAAACAAATGTATTTTAAATTCTTTCTTTATGAATATTTTTTTAATTTTTCTGCTAACTTTTTATTTAATTTATAAAAAGTTATAGAAGTTGAAAATTGTATAGTAATGTTATACAGTATAATTAGAACTTTAATTTGTATGCAATAATAACATTTTCGAGTATGCATACATTTATGATCTTAACCTCATCAAAATACGTAAAATAAAATATACGTACAAGTCAAATTGAAACATATATAAATACAACATTTAATCAATAATAATTTTAATTAAACTTCAAACTAGCAGCAAATATTTTATTAAAAAGTATTTCATTTTAATAAATCAATTAAAAAATAAATATATATATTTTCAAATATTTGTATGTATTATCTATACAAGAGAATAATAATAACCAACTTATATATAAATAAATTAGATCTTTGTAATGTAAAGAAACTTTTAGTTTTTATTCATAGTACCTACTTTGTTTCATAGCTATTATTGAATTGTGTACTAGATTTTCAAAACAAATTAACAATGTGCGCATTTAAATATTAAAAAAATATTAATGTAATAAGCACAAAAACATAATTTTAGATTCTGAGTGGAATGAATTTCTAAATTTGTTTTATAATATGCATATTTCTGAAAATTCTTAAAATATGCGTATAAAACTCCTAGCCTAATTGTAATATATATATATATATTGTTTTACTATAAAAAAAAAAAAAACTAAATATCGTCACTTAGTTCTTTTTAATAAAATGCCTACAATACGGGTATATAGTGTTCATAATATATGCTCACTTTCTTAAAAATAATAATAATAATCAAGCGAGTAGATTCACCAGTTAATAGACAAATAAGGAACTGGTTACCAGTTGAGTTTCATATTCATGTTTCATAAAATATTTATATTATCATACTATAATTGGATCTTAATGTAGCAAATTTCAATTGCACAAATGTAACTCATAAAACAATAATGTAATGTGCATCATATTAAAAAAAATTAACAAAAAATAAATTTAAATATTATTTCCAGTGAATTGAATAATAACTAAATGTGTCATACAATTAATTAGGTATAGGCTTAACATTGCTTTTTATAATTTAATATTATTATTTTAAATAAATTGTCTTTTTTTAATTGCTATATTAAACCCAAAATGATTTAATAGTGTTAAAATGCTCAATTCAAGCAAAACAGTTTACTACTCACTGTTTTTAGGAACAGAGTCTTTACGTCTCTGTCCACACAGTAGTTGTCATATATCGTTAAACTGACAAACGACACGTCTACGTGGTTGAGGAGTGTATCTCCGATCTTTTTCTTCTAATTTAGGTTGACTAAACAATCGTTGTGGATAAAATGTATGTAAAGGTGATGATCCGCTTTCAGATAAGCGCCGTGGTGGTGGTGTTGGAGGAACAGGAGACACATAGCGTCTAGATAAGGCTGGAGAACCTTCAAAGGTCTTACGTATAGGCGCTGGAGATGGAGGACATGCTTCACGTCTTGTAATTAAAGGAGAATCAATCATAGGTGAATTTTGGTTACGTGGGGGAGGACTAGGAGGTGCTTTGCTCCATGGAGGGAACTTCTTGAGGTAGGTAGATATCAGACTTTCCCTTGAACTAGGTTTTGGTGAATCTGGAGGATTTATTTCTCTAGGTACATGACGTTCAAATCTACTGGGAGATACTGATGATGACCTAAATATAAAAACATAATAAAATCAATAATAATTATCGAAAACATCAAATCATAAATAAAACAATAGAAATTTGTCACTATCATCCTCAACAGATTATTTTCACTACTCTTACCTAGAATGTTGATTTTGTTGATGGTAGAATCGTTGTAGTACTAATGGACTAGTATTAGCAGAAACATTACCGCCATTTGTTAGTTGTTTGTACGGTGATAATAAAACTGAAGACGGAACTTCTGTACTCGGAAATCGTTTAACTGGTTTTGGCGAGTCAAGTATTAAATTACTGAAACCATTAATAAAATATCATACATTTATTCACAGTGATTAAATATAAAATAACTTTTACAAACCCATTCGTTTTATTTTTATCAATTAAACTCAATGAAGGAAATTGATGATCAGATATCTTGTGGACACTAATAGGAACATTTTCTGAAGTTGGTTTCACTATTCTAAAAAACAACATATTTTATTGTACTATAAATCAATTATATTCTTAAATCACTATTTAGCAAAAAATTTATACTTTTGACTCGTAGCTTCTGCATACCATTCAGCAACATTAACTGTTACTACCATATATCTTTGTAGAAAAGGATGTTCGAGTAATTGTTTGTATTTTGGTCGTACCAAGTAATCTTTAATCAAACTAAAAATGAAATTTTAAAAATAAGAATAAAATTTTTATGTAAGCAGAATCAAATTTGACAATACACACCAACTAGATACAAAATTCCTAAACTCTAAGGTAAACTCCTGATCTTGAGGAAGTGAAGGTGGGTCATCATTTAAAACTCGACTCAACACTTCAAAATCACATTTGCAATCACTATATGGAAAAACACCTGTAGCCAATTCTACCAGTGTAATACCTAAGCTCCAAATGTCAGACCGTATATCATAGTCTAATTGTCTAGGTTCGATTCTTTCGGGCTGAAAGACATAAATTCATTAAAATAATACCAAACAATTTTTTTTTCTTATATCATAATATTATAAATATAATATAATATTTATTATACATACGGCCATATAAGCAGCACACCCAGCATTTTTCGTACGAGCTTTTGAATCGACTAATCTTCCCGAAATACCAAAATCACAAAGTTTAACATGTCCCTTTTCATCCAACAAAATGTTTGATGGTTTGACATCTCTATGTATAACATCATGAGATTCTTTTAAATAGCTTAAAGCTCTAACAGTCTGAAAAGAACATAACCATCAAATAGCTATATTAAATTAAAGAATTTTTATATACTAACATTTAGAGCAACTTTTCCTAATACATCTTCAGGAATAGGTGTCTTGAGTCTTTTCAACAAACGATCAAAACAAGTAGCCATCAATTCCATACATATGCATACATCTGATTCAGTAATAAATGCACCCAAACATTTAACAATATATGGACAGTCATGAGACTTGAGTACCACTTCAAGATCAGTAGTAATACGTTTATTTTCTTCACTGTTTCCAGACCTTCTCATTTGCTAATAACCAAAATTAAAAAATAAATAAATAAATAAGTTATTAACATAATTATAATGATATAAACTTACTTTGACGGCTATTTCAGTATTACTAGGTTTATGCAACATTCTCACAACATGTCCACAGGTACCACTCCCCAATTCTCCAAGATGCTCTAAATCTTTTAATTCAGTTTTATATTTCTAAAATATAAAAAAGAATAATTTAATAAATCATACTTAAGCACATAAAAGTTATACTCACAATTCCATTGATTGTTAGTAGACCACTCATTTTCATGATCTGCTTCATCTTAACTTCAACTTCAGAAGTATCTTCTACTCGAGGTTGCATCAGCACACTAACAGGTAGATCTATATGTTTACGAGTTCTAGTTGGCGTACCCATGTCACCAACTAAAACAAATGAAGAAAACATAAATGTAATCAAGACATCAAGGTCATGTGATCTATTTTTTAATGTATTAATTTACAACTTGTAACAAAAGGGAAACAAAAAATTTTATACTCACGTTGTTTGGGTCGTCTTCCAGATCCTTGTCTGGGACTGGCGAGTGGTGGAGGCATTTCTTCCACGGGTTCATTTAGTCGAGCCTGTAGATTTAAAATTTTGTTCTCAATGAACGAAGTGGTCATTTTCAGCACACCCTACGAAGCAATGTAATTTTGAACAATAACTTATTCTCAAACCCCTGTCAATGGACAATACATATTGGAAAACTCGGAAAAATAATTAAAGACCAAACAAATACTATTTTTACACACTATTTTCGGGAAAACTTTTCGATTAATAAATTTGATGTTATTTTTATTGGCAGCCAAAATCTCTATTCTCAAATCATTAGTCAAGTAGTAATCTTATCACAGTCTCTTGACAGGTCTGTACAGTAGTGCCATTATGTGACTAGCAAAAAATCAATACCACTTCAGCGTTGCCAATCTAACCTCAGCCTTATCACCTTGTATGATAATACACGTACACTAATGATAGTCCAAGATAAAAAAACAAAGACGAATTTATATTAATGTGGCTATTTCGTATTTAGTGCTCGTCTGAGATTATTATAAGTTTATCTGCGTTGTTTAAAATCACCCGAACTGCATTGTTTACATTTACCGCCAAGATTTCTCAATAAATGGGTAATTATAAATATATTAATATGCTTCATATTCTCATGTAACAAATATCAAATGGATTTACATTTAGTCTTCAAAACGACAACTTTGTCGTATTAGCAAACAATAATTATAAGTAATTTTAATGTTTATTCTCCAGGTATATAGTTTCTAAATCACACAATGGGCTTAACACTATCTACCGTTTTCACCCGTTTGTTTGGTAAAAAGCAAATGCGCATACTAATGGTCGGTTTAGATGCTGCCGGCAAAACAACCATACTTTACAAGCTCAAATTAGGTGAAATCATTACAACCATACCGACGATTGGCTTCAACGTTGAGACCGTTGAATACAAAAATATCGCATTCACAGTTTGGGATGTGGGTGGCCAAGATAAAATCCGTCCTTTATGGCGGCACTATTTCCAAAACACCCAGGGATTAATATTTGTCGTAGATTCTAACGATAGAGAAAGAGTTGAAGAGGCAGAACGAGAGCTACATAACATGTTGCAAGAAGATGACCTCAGAGACGCTGTGCTGTTAGTATTTGCTAACAAACAAGATCTACCAAATGCGATGAATGTATCTGATCTCACAAACAAACTTGGACTGAATCAATTACACCAGAGAAAGTGGTATATTCAGTCTACTTGTGCCACACAAGGCAATGGCTTATATGAAGGATTGGATTGGCTGTCTAATGAACTAGCTAAATAAAACAGTTTTCTATACTAACTATAACATCCTTAAATCATTTTATAAGGTTAATTCATTTCTAGTTTTGATCTTAAGAAATTTAAATATTTTATTATTATTTATTTCTTTGTTTTTAAGATAATTATTTTAATGTCGGGATAATATAATACATCACTTTATGTGGTAATAGCATTTAATTATAAATTATATTTATATATAATTTATTTTGAAATTGTTCTAAATGATACGATATAAAATTATCAACTCAATCTCGGTACCTAAATATATAAAAAAAATATTTCATGAGAAATTGTTCCATCGCTTTTCTAATGTTACTTGTTATGTAATGTTTAATTACCTTTTATTTTTTTTATTCAGTTTCTCATGAATGAAATTATGTTGTACTAATAATACCAAAAAATTGATAATATTAAAAATTATTGGGTCAAATCCCTAGCATAATTTTTATCTTATCAAGAAATTAAGTTGTGATTTGATTTTTCAAATATTGAATATAATACTGAATACATCCTTATTTATTTTATGATTTATCAATAATAAACTGCCAGAATTTGTATGAAACAAAGTATATTTATTGATCTCGTTAAACGAACTTATGCCTAGACTTTAAGGAATTTCAATATTTTGGATTCCGGGTAATAATTTTACAAAATATTTCTTTGTTGTATAAGTAGAAGATATTAGTTGGTCAATGATACTTTTAGTTAAATGAAATAAGAATAAATTGTCACTCAATTTTTTATAAACCATAAAAATTACAATTAGTAATACTATTGGCCTTAACTAATGAGCTTATTGTTATTGTGGTTTGTTTCCTTAAAATAAAATTTAATTTTAAAAGAACAATTGTCAGAGCAAAATAATAAATGTTCATTTAGTGGCAAGTATAAGAAAATCAGAACCCTTTATTTATCTAATTTTATAGTAATATCAACAATTTTCGGATTTAAGTAAACCTACTTTCAGTAAGTTAATGATTAAAACCAATATTTGGAACATTTACTGAAGAAGTGGATATGCTAATGATAACATACATTTGTTTTAAAAGAATGCATTAATATTCCCATTTAAAATACAACCTTATAATCTTAGTAAATGTAACTATTCAGTTTATTCACATTTATATTCTAGTACATATATCAATAAATTATAAATTGTAGTTTAATATTTCCATATACAGTCGACTCTCGATAATTCAAACTTTCAATAACTCTAAACCTTCGGTAATTCAAAGTAAATGCTTGATTCCTTGAAAATTGCGCGGTAATTTGAATAAAAACAGTGCATTTAAGTACACTCGGTAATTTGAAATTCAAATTATGGAAAAACTGACCACTAACACGTGACAATTCGAAGTATCATCCATTCAACCCTCAACAATTATTCAAAGTTATATTCACCAAATGTATTTTATTTGTATTCTTATAATATTTTTCTTGATAATTTACCATACAATCGTGTAGAAATTTAACTAATTATTTTCGATAACTATTTATTTATTTATTTATTTATTATGAATATACGGGCTTAGCCCTTTAGTACAATATCGATTAAAAAACAGGTATAACAAAAACATCACAGGAATTAACTAGCACAAAATTTAAAAACATATAAAAAAAAAAAACAAAATAAAATTAAAAAATAAAATAAAATAAAAAACAGAAATAAAGAAATATGAGGTGTTATAATACAAGCAATTTTACAATTAAAGTTTAAGAACACTAGATAATTAAATAATAGTTAAATTAGAAGGAAAAAGGGATCCTTATTGGCATTGGACATCATACGTTTTATAGGTTTATTTAATAAATAATTTGTAGTACACAATGGGACATGAAAAGTCGTCGCAGAACGAGAGCTACATTGTGGGACATTAAAATTTATACAGGATAATAAGATTGGACAGTCTATTCTACCAGTTAACAGTCCTTTTAAGAAATTGGCACCCAGATAGCAAACTATAGAGTTATTATCGTAAGAATCGTAATTTAACATTGTCTAATATGTACCACTTAATTTGCTGAAATAATTAATAATTATGTACAATAATAACATTGCTTAACTCTCAGTAATTCAATTTTTTATTTTTTTTTTGCTCTCTCATTATTTCGAACTACTCTACAATTCGAACCCTCGGTAATTCAAAGTTTTTCAACAGCCCTGTCATCTTCGAGTTATCGAGCATCTACCATTTTAATAATTGACAATATAATATAATTAATTTTATAAATATTATTATGCCTTGTTTAATGTCAAACACTGGAAACAAAACCATTCATATTCATAATAATTGAATGCATTCAATTTGCAGTTTCTTTTCTTTTCAGACCACTGATTATAACAAGACAGTAATCGCCTGTGTGATGAAAATTTATGTATTTTGCATATTGAATTGTACTATAATATACAGCAAGTACAATAGTACAACCATTTTCATTGGTTAATTATTAGTGAATATGCTGGGGGAGGAGTCTTAGGACTTATCAGTATTAAATCCTAAACCATTATTCCTAAAAATATGAGCATTAGTGAAAAATAAAATACAAATTAAAATATACAGCATTAAATCAATTTACTTTAATAAGTAATTTTTCTCATTAGATAATATAGGAACAGTCTTAGAACCCTTTAGGAGCAATATTATAATTATTGTCACAGAAGTCAGAAATGAGTTATTCAGAATTGTGTCTGCCCCGCCCTGTCAATTCAAATGATCAAATATTATACGTGTTATTTACTAATCTTTAACATACATCTAATGTCTTTGTTTAGCATGGACTTTGCCGGTTTCATCTGTGAAAACTAGCAAAACGTGTCATAGCTCATGTTTACTTTATGCTGATCATGCACACACGTGATAAAAATCTAATTTCATAGACACGCGTTTAAAATTATACATATTGTTTTTTTTTTTTTTTTTCTATAATAATTTCATGAATTTTAGTACTGTTGACTTGAGTTTTGATCGTTCGACAATAATTTTTTATTAAATATTCCAATCTAAAATTATAAGTTCGCAATAATCTGTAATAGATATTAAATTTCAATCATAATTGCAATACACGATTAAAAGTTAACGAAGTACAAAATCTTCAACTTAGATTCTGCTGCATAGGATTCTTTCAGTGGGTGCAAACTAGGGAGCTTAGCTCTTAAAAATCCTTTCAAAATTTCCAGATTACAATAAATTGCATGAGATTGTTTCCATTATTAAGAGGAACTAAATCAAACATAAACTATATAACTATACCATTGAGTATATGTCCTTGGAGCAATATTACTCAATAAACAATTAATCTAAAATGTCTTTAATTAATATACATATAATAAATATCAAACGTATCTAGTATTCTAGTCTGAACCATTGGTAAACGCAATAAAATTATTGTATTATCTGTAGTCGGTATTACACAGTTAGCTATGATCAGCTAGTCTTTTAGATCATGAGCATAAAATATATAAACCTTATTGGGTTTAAGACCTATGATAAAACAAGCCTACGAAATTAGGTAGTTATCGCTATGGAGTACAAAACACCATACAGAAATACATACAAGTTCCACAATCCACGATTTAAAAGACAATTTACCAGGAACCTCTAGTCTTTAATCATGATATAACAAATAATTTTATGTCTCAATCTTTAATATATGGTCTTAATTTCTCTAATAGTAAATAACGATTAATAACTCATATTAAGATTCATGAATTAATTTTCATATTTCATGATTGTATTCACTATCTTCAGTCTACTTGGCCACAAGCCAACTGCATATTATATCAGATTTTTTAATATTACTAGAAAATACTATTATAATATTATTTTTTGTTAATTGTTATTAGACTAGTAGAGTAGTAGACTATTGGCTTCAAAGAAAATATGGCCAGATTCGAGTGCAGATGACGTGACGTAGAACAGTTTTGAAAAGAAGCATGCAAAAACGTTATCAATTAAATCTATCACTATCACAGATTAAATTAAATTTTTATTTATATTCGAAAATTATATTTCTGAAATGAAACAATATCATAAGATTTTATAGCACAAAAAACTTTCATAATTCTTTATAATTTCAATGGTTTTTTAGATTCTGAATGAAGTGAAGAAGTGTTTTTACAATAATGTTTATTTTTTTTTTCTGTGTACAACTTTCATATAGAAATACTTGTCCAATAGTTTCGATCAATAACTTTTTAAAACCCGATTCGCCTCTAGATTGTACTTTAGAGAGGTCATTTTTTGAATTTCTCAATTCTTCAATGTTTTTTTTTGGAAAGAACTACCCAAAATTTGACAAAAACGACTCGAAAACCATCATTTTTTGATCAGAATTTAATGAAAATTTAAACATAGATAGAAAATCCTATAAAAAAGATTTTGGCGCAAGAAAATGTTGAAAATGTGA
>JAIPRM010002456.1:0-30422 GCA_025469315.1 Stegophylla sp. TES_Ste_2020 | reverse complement strand
AAAAAAGAAAAAAAAATAAACATCATTGTAAAATCATAAGCTTCTTCACTTCGTTCAGAATCTAAAATAAACATCATTGTAAAATCATAAGCTTCTTCACTTCGTTCAGAATCTAAAACAAACCGAAGTAGACAATTTGTGAATCTGATTTTAGAAAAAATTAGTGCTTAAATGTCTAATAAAGGTTAATTTGTTTATTTTCTACGATTTTTTTTAAGTTTGCAAATAATTTAACAATATCGCCAAACATGTCATAATATTTGAGATATTATGTGACGTCAATTGATGATATTATGTCTTGTTTAACAATATTATTTGATAATTATTATTCGCAAACTAAAAACAATCGGAGGAAATAAACGGATCAACCTTTATTAGATATTTAAGTACCAATAGTTTTCTAAAAATCAAATCCACAAATTGGCTATTTCGATTCGTTTTTCTAAAAGTAGAATACAGTTTGAAATTTTCAAATTTGAGTTCCGAAAAAAAAAAATTGAACGTTGTAACGCAGTACGATAATAATTATAGGAAAAAAAGTTAAAAATATTAAATGGAAAAAAAGTTATGCATTCCATATGTCAGATCTTCGTGATACTATTGTCCATACTATATTATTATAATCTGCTCGGGTATTTCATACATTATAAAAAAACTGGTGAAATGTGTGATTAATAATTGGTAGGTACAATATTGATTCGAGTATTAGGAGGGGTATTTATAAGTAATTTCTTAGGGCATTTTGTTGTAGACTTAACGAACTAACCGAAAAGTCCGACAGATGAGATGTGTTCCTTTCATCTGCCCAGTCGGTCATTTTAGTTTTTCGACATACTATTCTCATGGATATACACTATTAAACACGTATACGCCTTGCGTTTTACCCAGCCACCTAAGATTAGATGGGTCATGGGTACACCTATAATAAATACATTTACCTACTCGTATCATGTTAAGAGGTTGTATTAATTTTTTTCTAAAAAATGGTCGTACGTGAGGATATATTTTCTTCTATCACAACAACAGAGAACAACAGTATACATTATATTTTATTTACATAACACAAACAATCATCAAACATAAAATAATAATAAAAATGTACATAATAATATATATTTTAGTCTATAAACTTTGGGCGTTTTAATAATATTCTCATAATTAAATTCCAATATTTGTATTAGTATATTATATCAGTATAAATAATGTATTATATTATAGTTTATTCGGTTAAACAAACAAGTTAAAAAAGAAATAAAATATTAAAATAAATGATAAAATAAAACACTACGTACAATGTAAATAATATGATAAACAATACTTAACCACTATTTTTGTTGGCTCCTGAAAAAGCTGTGACAATAATAACCCGCGTCTAACAAACAGCTGCTACGCGTGTTACTAATAAAATAATATATTTCAGAGACTGTATAGTGTATCCATAAGGTAGTAAAAAAAAAAAAAAAATGTTGTATTATCTAAAATATATATATTATTATAAGTCGTTTTGGTAAACGAAAACAACTCCAAAACGAGTATACTTTCATAAGTTTAGAAATATTGAGCAAACGTGTAAAACATATATATGTATTATTATTATTATTATTATATCAACATGGAAACGAAAATTGTCACAAATATTTGGTTCTGATATTTAATATCATTAAAAATATATTGCAATAATCTAGTATGTATAACTCGCGAAATAGGACACCTAACTAAATAAACAAATAATAAAAAAAAAAAAAAATTCATAATTAAATAAGGCACACGTCTACAATATGAGCGCGTCAGTCGGCGGCGTTTCGATCGCTACTACAGAAACACTGTGGTAGGACAGCAACAGGGTTGTCCGGTGATGAAATGAAGACGACGGGCTTGAGCGGCGATTCCAAAAAAAAAAAAAAACTTGGCGTTCGTTGTGCGTGTGTGTGTGTGTGGGTGAAGGCAACGCTTTAGTACTGTGATACGAGTTATTCATTGCGCGTAACGTCGTCACATTTGATGGCGAGCGGAGTGATCAGATAAGGGTCTCAGCTCGATTTTGAATTGAGAAAAATTATTGGAAATATTTATCTTTTCATTTTCTCTCGTACGAAATCGAGCGAAACGCACTCTTCGCCACAAATTCGAACGATAACCTCTCGTCTTCGCGCGCGTGCTGCAGTAAAAAGGGCTTCTTCCACACTCCTCTTTCCGTCGCCGCACCTTGACGTAGTAACCCGACCGCCGCCGTCGTCCCGCGGTGTGATTATTTTTTTCACACACACACACACATATTATTATTATAATATTAGAGAATAAAATTAGAGTACTTTTTTGTTGGTGCGTTTACGTTTCCGTTTCTCCACTACCCTCGGTCTCAGCCTCTGATCTTCCTCAGATTGTCCCTGCCGCCGAACGACCGGATCGACTCGAGCAGACCTTGCCTGGGGTCCTGCTGCTGCTTCATCACGTTCCCGGAGATTTCTCTGGGTCTCCGCGGCCGGTTCGTCATCAGCTTGCCGAATGTGTACGAGGAGCCGCCATTGTTGTCGGACGGTTTCGCGGCCGTCACTGTCGCGGTCGTTGCGTTCTCGCAGTCACCGCGGGCCGCCGTCGCGACGACGTTACCGCGGTAACCGCCGCCGCGGTGCAGGTAACCGCCGTAACCGTTGCTGAGCTTGGCCTGGGCCTTGATCACCTCGGCCAGAGCTAGCACCGGGTTGGCCGCGGTCTGCTGCTGCAGGTGCTGCAGTTCGGCGTACGGTTTTTTCAGTTCTACCGACTTGACGACCGGCACACGGGACACGGCCTCCGCGCTGCTGCGATCGTCGCCGCCGCCGCCGCCGCCACCGGTTTCCGACGCCCGGGACGAGTCTTTGGACTTTGTCGTCGGTTCCGCCGTCGCACCCGCAGCCGCCGCCGCCGCCGCCGCAGACACCAGCACCGCCTCGTCCGTCTTCTGTTGCATCCTCTGCCTGATGCCTATGACGTAATCCCGGTCCGTCTTGATGCTCACCTGCCGCTTGGGCCGCTCGTTCCACGTGGACAGGCTGATCCTGGGCGGCCCTCCGTACGAATACCTCTTGTTGGCCGCCGCCACCGCTGACGTCACGGTTTCGTCTACGTCGCAGTCGTCTTTTGTTCGCGCTACGGCCGTCGTCACTCGTCCGTCGCTCTCGGCGGGATGCGAGCGGATGCTGCGGTCCACGATCCGCGGTTCCGTCGCCACCGCCTCGGGTTTCTGCGGTTCGGCTTCGACCGCTCGCCACGGATCCACGTGCTCCGCGTACTCGCCGTTTCGCGTTCCCGGCTGCGGTTCCCGGTTCCCGGTTTTCGGCTGCAGTGCGGCTGTATCGCTGGGAACGGCGTCGAAACTGGGGAACAAAAAAAAAGAAAAGTTTTCACGTAAAATGCACCGTCGTGACGAGTAAACAGTTATTACTGTAGGACTAGAGACTTATGGGAGTTAGTATGTTTTTATCAAAAATCATTCAGAACATACATAGGTAAGCAATGTAGAAATGCGTTTCACAACACCAGGAGTTATATGCAGTTCTCTTTAATTTGCATATTTAGCTCTTTTTTCAATAAAGTGCATATTTCATCTATTTTTAAATATTTAATTTCAGTTTTCTTGGTATTGGAAAATTTTTCCCTGAAGAGATTGAATATTATTTGATGTTTTTTTATTTATTTAAATGTAAGCTTAAAAAGAACAAAGATAAAAAAAAAAATTCATAAATAATAGAAGAAAAATTAATAATACATATTAAAATATATTATACAATACAATTTTTAAATATTTTGAGATTTAACCGTAAAATTAATGTTTTATAAGAGATTATTTTTGCATTTTCGCATATTTTTAGAGCATATTTCGTAAATCGGGGGAAGAGGCTTTGAATGGTTTTGAGGTCATAGCCCTGCGTCCCATCCTAATCGTGTTCATGTTAATAGAGCCCGAAATCATATGCGCTAAGACTGTTCAGAAACATAAATAAATAAAACGCACGCATTTATGCACTTATTTCCCGTTAGAATACTTATGCAAAGTATGTCAAGTAAATTATTTGCGCTCGAGTCGAATCAAAGCAAGTTTAAAAATCCGTAAAATCTATCGAAATGTAAATTTAAACGATATTTATTTTATATTAAATAATTAATTATAATAGTTAATTATACCTAGTAGTAAATATTATTAAATGGAAATATACAGTCCGCATTGTATAATTTAATCGATTACGTATTAAACCATTTCAAAACATCTCTTTTTTAAATCGGTGCTTAACAGAAGAGTCGTGGTGAATTACAGACTAATGACTTCAATAAATTTGATTTGTGAAATTTGAAGAAAATTTTTAGTTTTTATTTATACTATGTAGGTATCAACTACTGATATGAGTACAGTTCTACACTATGAAGAAATATATATTTTTGAAAAATGTTAAGTATGCATTAAATATTTGATAAATTTTAAAATTTGCACTTTGATGAAAAATGTTTTTATACAATATAATTTAAATTAAAATTAATCCTCCAACTCATTAGGCTCAAATTGAAATTTATGTCTTACATTGTTACTTAATTACTTTGTAGGCAATGAAATTAAATAAAAATGGGCTAATGCATTAAAATCCTATCCCTTGTTATTAAAAACTCGGAGCTTTACCTAGAATTCGTGTTTTCTTTGGGTTTGTGTTCTTCGATTTGGGGTAGGATCGTCTTCAATATCTGTAAAATAAATATAGTTTGTATTAGGTTTCAGCATGATCAAATAGTATCGTGCGAGCACATCAAGTTTTAAATTTAAAACGAATGAAATGAAAGAAGACTAAATGCTCGTGAAAATTAAACTGATTTATTCGTTAGAGTTGAAATGAATTTATTTGTTTGTATAAACAAATAAATGAACAAAAACTTTACCTGAAGGGAGTGCAGAGGAGAAGATTGTTCTAACGTGGGTTCGATTTTTTTCGGTATTATCTCCTTCTCGTAGTCGTCGTCTTGGCCACTTTCTTGCGCGTCTATAATATTTGATAAAAGATTTCGGATTAGTAACATTGTTGAAATACGGATAAAAATTTTGTGTCATTAGAAAATTAGACACCGAACATGTGTCGCGTCATTTCAACTCGTGTTAATTTTGACGCGCGTCAAACGGACGCGGTCAATTCGACGCATACGATATTTCAACGCATGCAATTTCGGTGCATCTACATTTCGGCGAATGTCAATTCGACGCATTTTATTTTATTTATCCAAAGGTTATATGAATTTTTAATGTTCTATTCATAAATAAAATATTGAAACAATTAAGTACATAGTATTAATATTATTGATAAAATAATGAAATATGTATTAAAATTTTATTGTAAAAATGATGTGAGTATGAGATGTCATTTTTGAAAAAAAAAAACTCCAGAAGTTGGTAAAAAACATAAAAGTAGTGAAAATATTGAGTGATTTTGTACAACTTAACAATACTGAAAATTAATTATGTCACCCCTCTAAATTATTGTTGATCCTGTAAATGTTTTATATACTCGCATGATTTTCATATTTTTATAATACAATTTTAATAGGTACGTAATTATTTTATCAATATATACTCAATTTTTAAACATCTTTGTTACACAATATTATTACTTTGATAAGACACACAAAATTCGTATGGCTTTGGATAAACGTAATAAAATGCTCGAACAGGACCGGCCCGAGACACGGGCAAACTGAGGTGTCTCAGGAGGCGTACTTGGAAAGGCTCAACAATTTGTAATTACCTGACTGATTTTTTATTTTAATTATTTTAAAATTGCCATGCATGACATTAACTTATGTATTATTTATTTTCTCATTAACTCGTGTGTTAGCTATAAATTATTAACTTGATTATTATTTTGTTAATAACATTTTATCTTTCTTCTTGTAATGTTAAAATTACTTTTGTTATCTATAGACTACAATTTATAAATCACGAAGGTATTTAACAAATATGTACAAATATTTGTCATTTGTTTCTCACCACTTTCACAATGAATTTGAAATCAAGAAAAAAGTGTAAAGCGAGGAAAATTTTTACGATTAATAAATTTAACACAAAATGTTTGGTGTGCAATAAATATATATTAAAAAACATGTATAATTTATTAAATTAATTAAACTCTATTATATTTAAATTATACTTGAATAATAACAATATATATTCATTGATAATAATTGTGTTCGAATAATTTTTGAACCTTACTCTTTAAAAATATTAGAATAAAATATGTAGAAATTAAACAAAAAAATACTAATTACAACCCCCCCCCCATAAAAAAAAATTCAAGGGCGTCTTTTAAAAATTTGCACGGGGTGTCAGCCATTTTATCTCGGGCCGGCCCTGGCGTCGAATGCGCCGTATGCTTTCGCCATTGTCTTGCGTCGATGCACGTCGAAATGACGTACGTTCCGGCAGTGGCGTAGCGTGTAATTCAGCCACCCGGGGGTGAAGATCAGATTGCCTCCTCCCCCTTTTTAAGGAAAAAATTTACAATTTTTTTTTTTTGCTCTCTGCTTCAATTTTTTCAAAGACTACAGTTATTATTATTTTTTGCTCTCTGTTTTCCAAATAATTAGCACTAATAGGTGAAACAATTTTTTTTTTTTTTTTGTGGCATCCCTCTTAAAAATACCACCCGGGACGGATTTTGGGACGCCCCTCCCCCCCCACGCTACGCCATTGCATCCTGGGAATTCGCGATGCACCGACTCACCTTCCGTGATGTCGTCCACGCTGAACGACCTTTTGACCGGAGACTCGTGGCCGCCGCCGTAGCCGTTGAGCCGCTCGGTGGAATTGTAATACGTCCGCCCGAGCGCGTAATAGTGTTTGGACAACCGGTTGGACGGCGTGATGTTGCCGCTCAGCACGCTTATGTGCGACGTGCTCCGTTTGACCGGCGCGAAACCGTTGCCCTGCGCCCTGTGGTGGTGGTGGTGGTGGTCGTCCGCGGTCGTGAACGACTTGTGCCGGTTGACGCCTACCGCGCCGGTCGCCGCGCGCTGCTGCAGTCGGTACGCGGGGTTCGACTCTCGAGCCATCTGCGTGGTCTTCCACGTCCTGACCGACTCGTCGCAGAATATCTCCGCAGGGCCGCGGCTAAGGCCCGGGCGGCAGTCTTCGTCGTACGCGACGATTTTGAAATTGTTCAACTTGGACGGCGGGTCCGGGGCCGCAGCGGTGGCCGGTCCCTTGATCGCCGCCGCGGCCGCGGCCGCCGTCACCGTCGTCGGTTTGTCGTCCGCGTGCAATTTCTCCTCGCAGCTGGACGGCAACGACGAGTCGTCCGAACCCACTCCCGAGTCCTGCGGGAAACAATGGTACTCGTCGCCGATGATTTTCTTCACCGATTCGTCCCGCGCGCCACCGCCGCCGTCGTCCGTCGCTTGCGACGCAACGGCGGTGGTGCCGACGGCCGCCGTCGCTGCGGACGGTTCTCCGTCGTCGAACTGCACCACCGCGGCGTCCTTGAGCAGCAGATCGCCGATGGTGACCGTGTCGAACATGGTCACCGTGGGCGAACGGTCGTCGTCCCGGAACGCGGACGGTGGATCGGGCAATTTGTACTCCCAGTCGATTTCCGTCACGTCCGTAGCGCCGCCGTTTTCTCGTACCGTCACTATGGACGGCGTGTCGTACCCGCTGGTCGCGTCGCCGAAAATCCGGTCGATCTCCTCGTCGTCCATGCGCAACTCGTCCTCCTCGTCCGCCGTCGAACCTATTATATTATTATAATAATGACAATAACAATAACAACAATATACGTATAGCGGTCGCGTGACGACGATTGGTCGACAATATAACGTTTGGTCGACAACAACGTTCAGTGTCGTGTAGCTTAGAGACCCGTTGGCGACGTGGGCGATCGCCGAGGGCGCAGATAAGAGATTAGGGCGTAAAACTTATGTGAAATTGAGCCTTTATTTTGTTTTGAAAGCTTATTAAATCGTTTTTATCACAATGTTATTTCGTTAAAAGTATGTATTTATAAAAAAGCTAAGTAAAGGAAAGGCAAGAAAGCCGGATATTCTTCGCTCCTCGGGTCAGATACTCTTGAAGGGTGTGTGTATAATTTTAAAGAAACGATTCAAATCATTTCTTCAATAAGACGATTCTGAACAAAAGAGGTTAATAATAATATAAAGAACAATAATAGTCTCATATCATTTTTAACACACTCACCACCAAGAGTATCTGACCCGAAGAGCGAAAAATATCCGTGGTGCGAAGTATGTCCGGCTTTCTTGTCTTTACTTTTTTTTATCTAATATATAAAGGGGGGGGAAAATGTCCAAAATTTTTTTTTTTACATTTTCAAAATTTTCTTGCGCCAAAATGTTTCTCATATTATTGTCTATCTATGTTTAAATTTTCATTAAGTTCGGATCAAAAAATGATGGTTTCCGAGTCTTTTTTTCCAAATACTTTACGAAAATTTAAATATGGATTGATGATAATTAACGAGAAATATTTTGGGACAAGAAAATTTTTATAATGAGAAAAAAATCACATCAATATTTCATCGAAAAATTATTTTTTCACTTTTCTCAGTTAATAGTGAAAAATCAAACTGGCCGAGTATAAAATAAATTTTTCAGTTTTATTTCACTATATATAATATAACCAATCGTTTGTCAACTAAACGTTGTGTCGACCATTCGTGATAGACCCAATATAACGACGTCCCGCGTGTCGAACGAGTTTTTTTGGAAAAACAAAAACCCAATCGTCACCCGGTTTTTTTTTAGTGTTTTTCTCTCTGTACCCCAGGGGGCGTATTTGAGATTTCTATTCGGGGTGGCGAGGGGGGGGGAGAGAAGACGCGAAACCTATGTACAACTATCTCTGGAAAAGAATTAAAGTAGTCGTTTTTACTCGTAAATCTCAAAAATCATTAATCATTCTTTCGCACGTCCTAAGAATTTGGAGTTTAGAGTTACTACTCGGTCGCGGTTTTCGATATTTTTGACGAATAAGGTAAAAATAAAATTTTTGATAATCCAGTTATAATTAAACAGCTCAAAAACTTTTTAAGAATATTCACATTGGGAAATTTATACTCTTACTCGAACAAAAATCAATTGTCTCCATAAACTTACCATTTTGATTTAAGTATAAACATTGTGATCAATTGAATAGTTTGTAAATATTTAAAATATTTTCGATACGTTGAATGACACAATAAATTATTATAAAACAATCAGGACTATCTTTGTACGTGCAAAAAATTCAATAAAATAGGAGATAGTTACGTACTTATATCCTAAATCTTACAAACAAATCATAAACAGTGCATTAAATTAATTGTATCCAGATTTTGTCACATAAAATATTTAGTTAAAAATTTTATATTATTAGTACCTATTACCAAATCATATTAATAACTAAATTATTGTTGAAATAAATATCGCAGGGCTGCCCCCGTCGCCCCTCCCCCTCAAATACGCCATTGTTTTGCATATGAATATAGCAGCTTCTCAACACCTCAATAACTAATTAAAAAAAAAAAAAAAAAGAAAAAAAAAAAGAAAAAAAAAGCGTATAAAGCGTAGAAGAATTAGAAAGAAGAAGTTTAGTAAAGCACCTGCTGAAGACAATCGAGGTACTGTAGTAGTAGTAGTAGCAGTAGTAGTAGTCAAATCACCGGGCCGACTGGACGAATCTGGTCTCTTTACCGTCGAAGATCGCACAGGCGGTTTAGGTGCCGGCCTTTTCGACTTCACACCACCCGACTTTGCAGCAGATAAGTATTTACAACCTACTACGTTCGAGGACGTGGGAGATGTGGGTTCGGTCAAATCTATATAAGGTTTTAATATACATCATAATATATAGTTATAAGCCAAGCAAGCCAGGATTTAAAATCGAATAAAGAGTATAATAAAAAATATTATCTATATTATATACAAAAAAAAAATATATATAAATACAGGTGGTTTTATGATATTAAATAAGAGAGCGTTTAAACGTATTCTTCGCTTTTACAAGCCAAAACGTCGTTCAGATGTTCCAAGAATTTATTCCAAGACTCCGTTTTGTATTGACTACTAGAATCGGTGTTATTACTATCTACATAATTATCTACTGCTGCATCATTGCTCAGTGTTACCGAAGAATTATTATGTTTGCGAGTCGGTTCGCTGGATAAAAAGCTTAAGGGCATTTTGGAATACTTAAGGACGGTTGGTTCTTTGGGTGACGACATACCTCTATCTACATCGGATCGACTAAGCGACGACAACGAGGACGTTGCTGGGGATAGGTTAGGTTCGACTAAATTATTGTTCAGTTCTATTCTGGAAACGGTTTTTGATTTTTCTTGTGCGTCCGGCGACATATACGGTTTCGCGGTGACGGGTAGTGTTTGAGATTTTCGCTGTACTTCCGGTTCGCTTTCGGATTCTTCTTGCGGCGGTGCCAGTTTGGGTTTGTTCACTAGCGGAGGAGGAGGTGCGGCTTTCTTTTTACGGCCTAAAATGAAAATAATACTGTATTGTTTGCCACTTGTTGCCATTGCAGTTGAATAAAATTTAATTGGATATAGGGACTTTAGCTCTAAAAAACCTTAATATATGCATGCATTTATGCTTTAAAAATGTATCAAATATGCTATAAAATTTATAAAATATGCTCTAAAAATATTTAAAAATTGTATTGTATTATGTAGTATAAAATATATTATTAATTCTTCTTCTATTATTTATGAGATTTCTTTTTTTTTAATCTTTATTCTTTTAAGATTACATTTAACAAATCAAATATAAATAATATTTAATCTCTTCAGTTATTCAGGGAAAAATTTTCCAATACCAAGAAAACTCAAATTAAGTATTGAAAATCATGTGAAATATGCACATAAAATTCAAATATAACCGAAATATGCATTTATATCGATTGAAGAGCTAAATATGCCAATTAAAGACAACTGCATACGACTCCTGTTGTTATGAAACGAATTTCTGTATTTTTTAGCTATGTCTTGAATGATTTTTGAAAAACTCCTATAAGTTCCTTAGCCCTAAATTTACATATTATACATTCAAATGTCAGACACTCAATGCAATAATCGGAATAAAAGTGAATGCCCACGAGCGTGTATCGATTTCCGTTTAAATTTTGTATTTCCACGGTGAAAACAACAAAATCGTCGAGATTACTCACTTTGAATCGATGTGAGCGAAGTAGTGGACGCGAAGTGTTTTGATTGACCTATGTTGTTCGACGTAAAAGGTATTTCGGAGAACTGGTTCTGATTTTGTCCGCAAGCTTGTAGATTGGTCATTGAACGCGACATGCTCGGGCCGCCGGACGTTTTGGAAGGAGAAAACTTCCCAGGCCTGACAATTCCAACGCTGAATAGAAAAATTAAAAAAAAAAAAAAAAACATTATATATTAGATTATTCGAAGACGTCTGCGTGTTAACGTATTGCGCGCGCATAACAATAATGATAATATTATTAAAAAAAAAAAAAAATAATTGCACGTAGTAATCCGCGCATTGTTCGAAGAGAATATTTAACGAAATCACAAGAGTAAAATAAAAATAAAAAAATAAGTGTCCTTGGTGTGGTGTTAAACGCATAATATTATCGTGAACGCTGTCGATCTCGTTGTTGTGCATTATTATTAGCGAACAATAACGGTAAACGAGATTTATATGGTAGCAAGGTTGTACGTCAAAGTGTTTTAGCGACTTTACCAGCAGTCTACAGCGTCACTGAGCACCGACGATTCGTGGTATCCACTACTGTCCGAGCTGTTTCGCGAATGTGAAATTATCGTTTGTTCCGGAGCGTTTCGTTGTTGCTGAAAACGGATTTTATTATTACTATTATCGTCATTATAAACGTATTATATACGGCTACACAAAGCGCGCGAGTCATTACCGACGGCGGTTTCGGAGCCAGTCTTCTTTTTCGGACCGGTCTGGACGGCAACACTTTGACCCTTAACGGGTGAGGCGGCGTATCCGACGATTCGTCCGATCGCGTCGGACTCAAGCTTCTACCGCCCAAGCTGCCACTGCTCAGACTGTCATCGCACTGTAACGTCCATCATAATATTGTGTAAACAAAAAAACTCACAAAAAAATATAGTACCACCTAGTTTTTTTTGGAAACAGTGGACTATTTATATACATATTTAAGGGACACGGGTGCGGGTAATTTACGAAGCCCCTTATCATATAGATGCGTTTTTAATAAGATCAAAAAAAAAAAAAAAATTATGAAAATTAAATTTTTTGTTTACCTCTCACTAAAAAAGTGACCACCATAAAATTGAGTTTTTCTAGAACCAAGTGTGGTTCAATAATGAGTAAAATAATTTCCCAGGTATTGCGCTTATCCCACAAATTTGAAATTTGATATTAGTATATATTTTTATTTCATAGTAATTTTTCTAAAATTAAACTCAACACATTTTAGTTTTTGAGTGAAGCGAAGAAGCTAGTGTTTTTACAATGATGTTTATTTCGTAATGGTATGTACTAATTTGGTAAAAACTACCCGAAATTTGACAAAAAAAAATAAAAAAGCTCGGGAACTATCTTTTTTTAATACAAATTTTATGAAAATTTAAACATAAATCGACAATAATATGAGAAATATTTTTGCGCAGGAAAATTTTGAAAATATGAAAACCTTTTTTTTGAATTTTCTTTTTCTAATATTTTTTTCTTAACAATTTTTTTTTTGATTTAAGTAAAATTCTCTTTTTTTCCTTTTCCTTATTTATTGGATAAAAAATGTAAAGTAAAGTAAAGTAATGACCCGAGGAGCAAAGAATACTCATTGTGCGAGGTATGTCCGACATTTTTAAATTTGATTTTTCGCGTTCATAATTGAAAGTATTTTTGAATATGGTAAAATATGCGGTAAAAATATATTAGATAAAGCCCGCCATAGAATTTTTGAGTCCTCATAGTTGTTTGTTATATTGTTGCGATATTGTATTGGAGTATTTTCTACAGAAATAGAGATAATTTCTTATGTGTATTGTTTCGTGTGCATTTACTTCAATCGAATAACGAACAGAGGTAAAACAAAACATAACTAGTTGATTCTAAAAATCAAAAAATTTCGAATGTATTTAAACCGAAACGACATTATTTGTATGTAAAATGAACCTCATAAAAAAAAAAAAATGAAAAAGAAAACAAAGAGCGAGTACACGGATTTCAACTATACTCATCAGAGGCCATAACCGAACCCACGACGACGGCTTTGTAATGACGAATGTCACACCGATGAAATAGGCGAGTGGTGTCATATTGAAAAAAAAAATCACAAAGTTTTTTTTTTTTTTTTTTGTCAAATGTTATGCAAATAAGTGAATATGTGTTAATTAAAAATAGAAAATATTCGATACGACATTTTTAAACGTATGTAAAAAAATGTTTGCCAATGCTTCGTATATAATAATATTGTCCTAAAGTTATTTCGCATTCTAGATTAATGTTTGTGCGACAAGAAAAAAAACAAAATATAGGCCTAAAAAAAAAAAAAAATGTAAGTAGGAAATCTAATTGGTGCAGGCAGTAAGTAAATACCATTGTCATAGATAATAACACTTTCGTCAAATCTGACGGGTAGTACGTCATCTCAGAATAATGTTATTCACATAATAATAACAATAATAATCATGATTAATACTTTACCGAAAATCGTTTGGGCGCCCGCGACATGATGTCGTCCGACGATAGTCCGCCGATGAGAGCGCGATTGGTGTTGGAAACCAGAGTCAATTGTTGCAGTTTGTAGTCGACCAGCGATTTGCTCAAGTCCAACGGCTCGTTCAGTTTGTCTGCGGGAAAAAATCGCGAATCGTCAGTCGTCGGTCGCGCAACGCGATACACAACATCGTGACAACACCACTGCGACGTTAAAAAACTTCGCTTCGCTTAGTTATTATTATTATTATTATTTTTTTTTTACGCGTTTCACACGTCTCGCGAGCGAGGAGATAAGATAACGCGCGCGCGTAGTATACTTGACGGTCGCCGCGCATGGAATTCGGGTGCAAAATATACATAAAAAAATATTATGTCGAAACACGACAACAATAATTCGGTTTCATTTGAAATGTGCACGTTGAAGTGTATTACATACTACCTACTATTATTAATACGCACACACACACACACACACACTGGTATATTATTATGCATGTTTAAAAACGTAATTATGTAAACACAGGTGATTTCGGAATAAAGAGGGGAGGGGGGTTACATAATACACTACTTAACAGTGCGATACACAGCTATAATATTATTATCGTGGTGACACATCCAATAATAAAATCCTTATAAGGTTTTCATTCGATTGAAATTGAAAAAAAAAAAAAATTAGTTGTTTTCAAAACGAAAATCATAACATACGAGTATACAACACACTGTCACGTGGTGGAGAGAAAAACTGTGTCTCTACTAGCCGCGAAACGAATGTTAAAAATAGAGAAACAACGCTGTTTGTTGTTGTTTTAAACACTGTGTATTTTCTTAGTTTTTATAAAATCGAACCGCGTAGTAAAAATTCCGACGAGTCGCGCGCACGGGTGTGGATTTTAATAGTGCGCAGTAAAAAAAAAAAAAACCAATTTATAAACGGCGAGACGGGATAACGCGCGCGGATTATAATATTAACGTGTCATCAACATTTTAAATTTGATAGTAAATCATCTTGACACACCCTGTATACGTATAAAAAAAAAGTGTGACAGCACTCGTGTTTTTTTTTTTTTTTTCGTACTCAGTAGTGTGTGTGTGCGCGCACGTGTGTGTGTGTGTATTAAATTAATAAGGAAACGTCGAGTGTTAGTTTTTGGAAATTAACTATTTGAGAAAGTTTTGAAAAATCGAAGTGTGCGGCGGATATAATGGAATCATTTGTGACATCATATTGGGGGCGTGTCAAAAGGGTGTTATAAATCTTTTAAGGACCGCGACCCGACGACGACGGCATTTCGCAACCAACACGTAGTGTATTCAATCTTAAAATATGACATAAGGAAACGTTGGTTTTTATCATTTCACACGGACACGGCGTCAATTTATATTATTATTATTATTAACGTCTCACCGGTTCGGCGAGTTCTTTTCGGAGTTTCTAATAACCATAAATTAATTTCTGGTAAATAAAACCGTTTAATAATTGATTACCACGTCAATAACGAAAATAATAATTACACATTTCGGTGGAATATTAAATCCTAATTAATCGTCGGCTATGCATATTATATATTGCCCACCACAAGCTTTTGATCGTGCGTGAATTCCCGTCTGCGCGCGCAATCAGTAAAACTATTCATTTAAAAGGTCACGAGTACACCTATACAATAACGCATTAAACCGTACATGGCCACAGCGCGATTTCGACGAATTATTCGTTTATTATTATTATTATTTGACTACCGAATGACTTTTGAAAGTGATATATTGGTATAATAAATCAACGCCTATATAATATATACGTATAATATAACGGTTATCGTCGCTCCGAGTGTTTATCGTATGGGTTCACATGACTAGTATTATTATTTTCATACGAACAAACATCCACGCGAATTCGACAATAAGGACGAGACAAAGTGTGTTGATGTTTACTTGGAAAAATTCAGTAAAACGGGAAATGACATACCTGGTTTCCTTAACGTGTACTTGGCCGGGTCGAGATTTTTTTCAAAGCATACTTGTTTCAGGATACTGTTCAGCAGGGTTTTCGGACTTATCCGGGCCACGTACAGTTGATTTCTCGGCAAATGTACCTGTGTGCGGCGGAGAAGAAAGTAAAAAAAAAAAAAAAAAAAATTAAAATCGAGTCGAAAAAAAAAATTATAAATCAATTATTATTATTATTTTTTGTTGTACCTGTAGACGGAATGTTTGTTCGAACGGCTTCGTTATGCATTTAATGATTGACGACTGGCTTTGGTATCGGCCATTTTTACTTGAGCTTTTAGGAACGATGTTCACCGTCCACGTATCTAGGGCACCTGTACATATGTAACAGAGAAGGAGAGAATACGATTAAAAATATTGTCAGAGGTCGCGGCGCACACGGCCACAGTAGCAAACGCAATAAGTAGCGATTTTTCGATTTATTATTATTGTTTTGAAACGGGGAAATATATATATTTTGTGGAAAAGTTACGAATTCGAGTGAATTTTACATTGTTTTATTATTTGGAAAAAATAAGGCTTAATAAGAAAAAAAAGATTATTGACTCAAAAGAAAATTTTCTTCGCGGAATCGCCTGTTATTATTTTTGTTTGATTGTTTTAAGCTCGATTGAATTCTCCAAATATTTTATCCAAACGATTAAATATAAATATAAAATTATTACATCATTCGTATTTTAACTAATTTCATAATTTAATTTTGATAATATTCTCTGATGAACTCTGAAGAGTTTTGTCGACTTCGTCTATAAAAGTATACAATCGAATTGTGAACAGAAAAAGTTTACAACGGATTACTACCCAATCTTATAAATATAACTGATATTAATAATTCTGACTGTAATACTTGTCGATTTATTACTACTCATTATTATTCACATCATGAGTCACAGAGAATCGTGCACGAGCACAATATGTTTTTTTTTTTTTTGTTCGACTGAACCAGATTCATCTCAGTATAATATATTTTGTACATTATTTTTCAAAACAAACGCGAGATAAAAACAAAGTGAATTCTAAATGGCGCCCACCGACCGACCGACTCACCGATAGGAGTACTGGGTTTGTACGGCAAAACTCCACGGTCACCGATGGCGTGTATTGCATGGCTGCCAGGCGACAATTTGTGGGCAGTAGTGATCTGTACGAGCAGGTCCATCATCGGCGTGCTGAAAACAAAACAAAAAAAAAAAAAAAACAATTGTCTAATTATTTCTCTGCGGTGAATTGGGCGCGTCCTCCCCCCCCCAGCTCCCGTTTTTGCAGCGTTTTTAATTCGTTCCCGAATGGCGAAACCCAATGACCTGAAACAATAGTTTTCTGTGCGACCATGTGTGCACGGTGTATACAAATCTGCATATAATATCAGAGCATTGTGTTTTCGTCGAGTACGGCCACTAGGGTCAGTCAGTGGACGTTTACACCGTGGCGATGAATAGTTTGCAATATGAAGTAGGGTTAGAAAATCTTCAAAAATCGATTGCCTTATTGCAGTAAAAAATACTCGAAATTGGACTTAAAATTACTATTAAACAGTTTTTTTTTTTGTGTCTTTATTTTCAGAAACCTGAAAATAATTTTATCAAATTTATTTATTTTTTTATATCTATTAAAAGTCTTCCTATGATTGTACTGCACGATAAAAGATTTTCAAGTTGTTTTTTTTTTTATTATTATTATAAATTATTATTAAATAATTTATCTATTATAAACTTTTATAAAATATTTATTTTTTCCATATACCCCAACGATTTATTAATAGATATTTATTAATATCGATTTATTTAGCTGGGAGGAAATGGTATATTCGGAGCTTTATTTTTAATAACACTGAAAAACATCTGAAATTGCATTATAAATAAAAAAAAATGAGCAAAATTGCAATCAAATGAAAAAAAATGCTAAAAATTGCAAAAAGTTTCACTAAAAATTTCTAAATTTCAATTCGTACTTGTATGAAATAAATTTCAAACTTATTTAGCAATAAATCCAAGCAATAGGAAAAAAGTTGCAAATGCAATAACATCCGAGCCCTAGTAATGAGTTTAATCTAACCTGGCCAACCCTATAAGTCATTAATAATATGCCTTGTCGTACAATTATTATAACTATACGCTTGGAGTCTTTTTTTTTTTTTTTTTTTTTTTTTTTTTAAAAATATATGTATTAATTAATTAGAAAGCGGTATGAATGATAATAATTAAACTAAATCGATGAGTTAGAATATATTATTATTGTTTTTATCGTCGGTTAAACGAAAATCTATTTTTGATTTCATAGTATTTCATAGGTTTTGTTATATTATTTTATTTAAATGACTCAATACGGTTGAAAGTTATCACGAACTGTGATTTGATTCGCGTCTAAATATAATAATAATAATAATTATTGTTAAACAACAATTATGCATTTTCTCATATAGTTTTCATAGAATTCGAGTCCACAAAAAGAAAAATGAAACAAAAAAAAAAAAAAAACATAATAAAAAAACACTAATTTACGGCTAATTTCACGCGTAATTATATTTTCAAATGTACCTGAAATTATTCTCTGAAGTACATTTACAAGGTTAACGTATGGTATTGCATTAAACAGACACGAGAAAATGTTATACAGCGTAAACAATTTGCAAATTATTTCAAAGTGAGAATACAATATTGCGAGTTCAAAGTTTAAATAATATTATAAATGCAATTAATGCAAATCAACGTTCAAATTAATACAGTTACAATGTTATTTTTTCTCTTTTAAATAAATATAGTTGCATATTACATCTTTAGATAATTGATAAACATGTATCATAAAATATATTCAATTCAAAGCCATACAATTCTGGTCATAAAACTGATATTATAATTAAATTAACTTATAAACAGTATTAATTAGTAATTTATCATCATGATTTTAAATTAATAAAAAGGCTATGAGATTATTTTTCGAATAAACATTAATTTTGTTCAGTATTTTAATTGTTCCTAAAATGTTATACTTTTCATTTTTCGTTCTTACGTAACATAAATTGAAAAATACATAAAAATGTTTTCTAGACTCTAGACAGTGTTTTCATGGAATTTAAGTCCGGTTTGTACAAGATTCAATACAATTCGTATTTAATAATTAAATAACGAAGCGAAGAAGATCATCTTTCGTCTATATAAAAGCTCAAAAATATTTCGAATTTATGTTTTTGGACAAAACATGAAATGCAAGTTTAAAGAAACAAAATCGGAATTAATCATAATAAAATATGCACTAAGATAATATTTTAAATAAATGCGTTGTAATTTAAAATAGTCTTCGAATAAAAATTCGGAGCCACGAAACTCAAAGAATAAAATATATAAGGAAATAAAATATTTAATTATGTTGTGGACGAAAGGGGTAGGGGGAGAATTCGCATTATTTTTGGCGCGTGTATTTCGGGCGCAGAATTCAGACGTGAAATGTTTTATGGATTTGGACTGTGTAAAGAGGCACGGAGGCAATGTCAGTTATTCGGTAAAGAAGCGTAAAATATAGAAGTTTCTATATTTTACGCTTCATAATAACAGGAAATAAATGTCAAAATTATTTTAAATGTTTAAATACTCAAGTTACTCATTAATTATTGTTTGTATAAAAATAAAAAAAATTTAAAAAAAATTTCTGCATTATTATTAATATTATTAATTCAAGATTTAAGAATATGCCATTTATTTTTAGATTCTGACAAGGGCGAGAAGCCCTTATGACTTTACAGTGGTGTATGTTTATTTATTTCTCTTTCTGGAAATACTTTTTCGTATAGAAAAACTTGTCCAAAAGTTTCAATCAGTATTTCTATACAGATCCGAAATCACACTCAGATGGTACTCTAAATAAGTCATTTTTCAAATTTCTCAATACATTTTCCAAAAATTAGGAAAATCTGTTGAAAAATTTACAAAAAAAAAAACAATCAAACATGCTATTACCAAGATTTTCAAAAAAATCGAAAAATGTTTTTTAACATAACTTCAAAACTAGAAGAGTAGCTAGAAACTTGAAACTTTCACATACTACTAAAAATGGTCACGAGAATCTTTCATAAATATTTCAAAAAACCATTAGCCCAATTTTGAGTTAAGCTCTTAGAATTTCGAAAATATTGGAAATTGCTGTTCCGCCACATATCTGTCGTTATTTTTGTAATACCTTCGACTTTATCGTGTAAGCACGTTGTTTACCATTCCTTTGTTTCATGCTCATTAAACGGCTTACTTTAGTAAGCATTTTTTTGTTTGATTACTATCGAGAAAATGTATTTGTTATATTTTTCAAATCGGCCGTTTCAATGCCCCACCCTGTGTTTAACAATGTAGTTTTGATTTGAATTATCTACATTTATTAATACGTGTGTAGGTAAGCATTTTACTTGATATTTTTATTTCGTAAATATACACTTATATTTACATTAAATACATAACTGCATTATATTTATCATCGACAAATTTTAATTTTAATTCTTATCTATGCAAAAATAGGTCAGACGATATGTCTAGAATAGTTTGAAATCAAATTCGTTTACGTTAAAAAATGTGTTGTAGCGGTTATTCACACTATAGATGGAAATTTTTTAATTTAACTATTTAAGATAAAAAACCAAAATTATATTAATTTACTATAATTATTATAAACACAACTATGAATAAACAATCATACAAAAATATTGTATTGTACACTGATATTATGCATTATTATTAATATTTATTACTATTAATTTTGATGAAAAATAAAATAATAGAGATCTGGAGAAAAACTTCTGCTTTTGACAGTTTTTAAATAAGGTAGAATAATTTGGTCAAACCTTTTTTGACAGAATATAAATGGAATTCAAACGTTTTCCAATATTATACTTGTGCTTACGCTAGAAAAAATTAATTTTTAATATTGTTTAAAAAAAAAATAATAATAAATATGTATCCTCTTCTTCGAAATGGTTTACGTCACAGGTGTATTTTTTATCCAAACAATAACGATGACATATTTTTAATAAAATTAAAAACCGATTTTCCAAATCACTCGTACTTAAAGAGTTTCGATTTGCTACGGTGCGAAGAAAGGTTATTGTTTCAAATCAAACCCAACAATTATTATTGTACGCGACAAATATAATTTGTACGATCTCAGTTTTTTGCACAGTTTGTCGAAACGTGTGCTATACAACGAAGGCTACGTTGTGTCCTCCGGTGTTTTTCATGATTTCAGATTTTCCTCGCGAAAAATGACTACAAAATGTTGGAAAAAAAAAATGTACATTACGGTCTATGAAAAGATAAGAAACTTTTATAAAAACTTTTTCCCCTGTAGGTAGCGAAAAGTATTCTGCGATAAAGAATACGGGAGGTGGGGGAGAATACTTAACTATATTTTTATATTTCTTTCATAGTCAGACATCTAAAATTTTCAATACACCTGTGAATTGAACGACCGGAGTTCGGCATTTGAGGTTCAATAATTCTAATTTTCCAATATTCCAAAACCCTTATAGTTTGTTATTATTCTTAGAGAAAATGTTTACAAACATCTTTGTACGTTTCTTTGGAATAACGTAAAAAAATAACCTACAACCAGAACTGCATCAGATGTTTTTGCTAATACATTGAGCTAGTACGTAATACACTGTAACTGATTGGCAACGTATTTATGATTTTTTTTTTTATTTTTCTATGACGGTCTACATAATATAAGTTTAAATATGCACTGATAACCTTGAAACGTTGAATTAATATTTTTATGAAGTGTAAAAATGCGCAGTAGTCGGCAATCGATTTTTGATGACAGAACGCTAATGTATTTTTACAAGCGTGCACAAAAGATAAGTCGACAACGCAATTTTCTAGGACAGGATAATATTATTATGCACGAGTAAATACAAATTGGAAACCCTATATTGGTAAAGGCGCGCGATATTATTATTCTAGTAATACGTCGCATGGTGTCGGTAATCTTTTTTAGAAAAAGAATAACGAAAAATTAATTTTCGATTATTGACTTGAACATCTAATACACACGTAGAAATTTTTCCAAGAGAAAGGAAAATTCAATAATATGTAATTACACCCAGTGGAGAATTTAAGATTTTATTTGTGTTTTTAGAGGGGCAAAATTTATCAAAAATAATTTAAGAATTAATCTACTTATAACCAGACACACATTTTTTTTTTTGTTGAATTGATTGATAAGTTATTGAAAAAAGAACATAAAATATAAAAAAAATCGATATTCTTCGCTCCTCGGATGGGATACTATTAGTGAGCGTATTGAATATTTTAAAGAAGAGATAAATAATTTCTTCAATTAAAGGATTCTGAGCGGAAATTTTGAAATAACCAGTTTCTTAAAAAAAATATATAACTACGAATAATTGATTTAATAGAAAAAAAACTTAACCACTTTTTAAGTTTAATACATTTCTTTTCTAATTTAAGAAAAATTTAAAGAAATTATTTGAATTCGACAAATGTATTGTATAATGGTCTTTTAATATTCCATATTATTATGACGAAAATATGAGAGCAGTTGAATTATATAAGCTATAATTTGATGGTAAGAAACTGTTGTTAATTTAATGTCATTAAGTCTCATAAAAAAAAAAACAGGAGAGAAATCTTGCCTGCCCCTTAATCCTTATAGGTAAATAGTATAGTTTGAACGCAATATCCGATGATATTAAAACGATTTAATTAATTGTTATTCAACCGCAATTTAATTAAAAATTAATTATTATTTATTACCGAGAAAGTCAATGAGAAAAAATCCATTTTTTTTTAGTGTTAGCAATATTTTTTCTCGCCGTGAATCACTACGTATATCAACGGTACCGATGATTATTTCCCGAGTCTGCGGTCGATATATGAAATCCTAATGGAAACTCTATAGCAGTGGTTCTCAACCTTTCTTGGTTCACGGCATTATAAGTTACGAATTTTCGCGGCACACTCACGGCACTTGACAACAACTACTTTGGTAACCATAACAGGGCATTAGTCATCGCTAAAGACATCCGTCCGAGTTAAAACTGTAAACTGTAGAGTTTGCCTACACATATATTATTGTCTAATCTGCACAATTGGTTGACATTTTTAATTAGTCAGAGATTTTATCAATTGGTGTTATTTAATTGTGTAAATTGTACTTTAACTGTATAAAATGAACTAAAAACACAAGTATAGTTGTTATTATAACAAAATATTATTAATCGAATAAACGTTAAACAACTCGCCAACATGCGCGCCGCACACGTTTCATAAAAATATAATAATTATAATAATATAATGATACAAATATCAGATATTTCTCGCGGCACACCGGTTGAGAACCACTGGTCTATAGTTTTTTTTTTTTACGAGTTATTCCGTACGTACACACAAACGCATTAATGGAGTCACGCGGAAGATAAGGCGTGATTTGGAAAAATCTCGCGGCGTCCCGTTTCCAATAATATTTCCCGAATAATATCGATCTCGCCGCCGTATAACAGTACGAGTATTATACACCGTATAATCTCACAATAGAACTGACCTTCTCTCGACACTCATCTTGATCACAGAACCGTTAGGCAGAATCACGTTCAGATCCATTGCCCCAGACAGCATGTCGGGAGGCGTGTCTTCCGTCACCGGCATCTGCAAGGACATAGTAGTAGTTCGTCTGGAAAAACAAAAACAAAAACGCTTAACATTTTTTTTTTTTTTTCATTTTATTTCTTCGAACGATTAATATTATTCGGCTGATACCAGAATATTAGAATCATTTTTAATTTTTTCAATTTCAATACCCCCTCCCCCTTTTTTTTATTCAAGAATTATACACAGAAAGTAATAATCATCACTAGAGTACGGATGTTGAAGGTATTTGATTTTTTTTTTCTATTGTTCTAAAACAAAACTTGTCAGCTATAAATTCGATATATTTTGCTACTTGGAATAAAATTCACGACATTTTGCTTTTTTTTTGTATTTTAGTGATTTTTGGGATATTTTGGGTACTTTTTTTTTTGCTTTTAAGTTACATTTTTTCAAAATGTGTTTTAAATAAACGTATTTGATGAATTAATTCAGTCTATGAATATTTTCGTTTGAAAACTTAAAAACAGATTTATTCGACCAATGCAACTCCGTACCTAACCTAATAATTATCGTTGCAATGTACAAAAATTTGCTATTAATGTAATTCGACTTCATTTTCACATTAAAAGCCCGCACACATCATCTACAGCGTCAAACGATTTCGGGTGTTTTGCAATATTTTTGGTTTATATTACCTCTTTTGAAATAAACGAGGAAAATAAAATTACCATAAGATAAGTTATTATAAACAACACGTGAGGCTTACGGTTTTTTTTTTACCACGAGTGTTTTATTATTTTAGTATTGCACTACGGAGGTGTCAAACTTAGAAACGCATTAATCAAAACATAGTTCTTTCTCGTTGAATAATCCCCCGGCCGTATAAACAATAGGTATTTTTATGAATAATTCTTTGTTGACATTACCATGTAAATAATATGTTTTTTTTTTCTCTATAATTTTCACATTGCACTATCTTTCCGATGAACGCAATTTATGTTGAGAATTATTATTATTGTACGGTATGATGGTGGCATGAGTACGGGATCATAATAATTATAGTGATAGTGAAGTCGTATTGAACATATCTATATAGGTAAAAAATAACTGAATATTATTATTGCACGACTGTTACGAGCGATTTGAATTGCATTGCACTACTATACAGTTATCATATTTTTTTTTTTTTTTTTTTGGCATCATAAAAATCATTCCCCACTCTAAATATCTGTATCGAATAAATATTAATTTTTTATATTGAATATCATACCAACCGAAAAAAAAAAATGGGTTGGTATACAATATTTTAGGACTCGATATTACAAGTATTTTACAATATTTAGAAGTGGTCGCAATTGCGTGTAATTTGGTTTATCGAGTTTATTGCTAAGTAAACTAATAATATGTCTATGTCCTTAAATTACGCGCAAAATAACAAAAGTTTATTGTATAATTTTTTATTTTTGCATATTCGATGAGTTTTTTCCCTTTGAGAATGCATGCTCTAGTTTTAAGTGTATTTTTTTAAGTGCTTATTTTATCATAAACATGGTATGGCAAAATAGTTTTGTGAATTTTAAAACTAAAAAAAAATAAAGAATAATTTTTAATATGTAATATTTAGAATCATTTTGGCCAAATACAAAATATTAATTCCATTATAAACTAAATTAAACGAAATAAAATTACAGTTTAGTTATCAAAACACCAATAATGTTTTCTAAACTAATCGCATTACTTTTCACTAAAAGCATACTATGTATATTATACAAAATTCGAAAATTGTAAGTAAAAATCTTTTCGCAGTTTCTACCGCGAGTAACTCGAGAATTGTATCAAAGAGTGAATAATGTATGATGTTTTTAATTCTGTCGCAGTTTTCACACACGGATTATTTCGAAAAATAGTTAATTTTGTCGCAGTTTACATACGTGTTCCGCGAGACAGCTAAGGCGGTGATGTGATGATAAATCTTTGATGATTTTGACTAAAATTAAATTTATTTACCATTGGTTACAATAAGACACAAAAAGCAAATTAGATAATTATTATTAACTATTCGGGGGGGGGGGACAATGATACGCATGGCGAAAGAGACCTCCAACGATAGAACCCAATGTGTGTGTTTTTTTTGTAAATCAATGAATGTAAAATAAATAATTACATATTGATATTGTTTTAGTTAATTAGATTTCTACAGCACTTTTTTTTTTTTCAAATTAGCGGTTATGATTTGCAGAACGTGTTTTGGAAGACATATCTGATAATTAACGGTTTCTAGTTGATTTTTTACAACGTCGTACGTTTAGCGACCAACTGCATCGGTTGACCATTTGGATTATATAAAAAATTGGCGCAAAGTGATTAGAACAACAACGTTTTGTGAAAATTATTTGTCATCGACGGCGGTCGCGTGTTGTACCGGAGGATTTCACCGGTGTTATTGGTTTTGTGGTGTAAAGAATTTCATTATTGCCAAACACGATGAACGTGTAGTTTATGATGTAGGTATATATATATATATATATTATTATTATAATAATCACGGTCGCGACGACAGTATACTTATACGTATGAGCGAGTATGTAGTTTTATTATTTTGTTTTCGGCACTGTCACTAACGTTCTGATTTTTTTTTTTTTTTTTGTTATTATTATTTCTCTTTTAGTTATCAACATTTAGCAACAAACGTTAAGAAATTGTGGGCGCAATCATGTATGACTACACAACATAATATGTGTGTTCGTATAATTTCAAGTCGTGTTTTTATTTGTTAAGGTTCAATTTTTTTATTTTTTTTTTTAACCGTTTTCAATCCGTATTTATTTATTTATTTTTCATGTATAAATTTGATACGATACGTAGTAATAATATATAAAAACCTGTCCGAAGCCCGTTAGCCAAAAAAAAAAAAAAAATGATTCAGTTATTTACACTTTTTTATAAATAAATCCGTGTACGCGGACTGTATTCGAAAATGGAAGTACTTTTTTTTTTTCCATCGACAGACAGACCGTATACCGAAAGCTGTTTCAAAACAAAACACAGTTCTTCGGCTCCATAATAATGATAATAATAATAATAACTCTTCGCTGCTAACGACTTTCATCGTTAAATTTCGAATTGCGTCCGAACGATGAAATTATATGCGAATTAAAAAAATTAAAGCCAAAATAAACCGGCCCGCATTACGTATTATATTATATTATTATCGCTGTGTCATCCGCCGTCGAGTGAAATACCTTCGAGTATAGTACCTAAGTATTAAATCATTAGTTTTAACAATGTGTGTACACTTGTACAAGGATCGAGTAGTTATGTTCGGAAATTAATGTTTGGCACAAGCGACCGACCGACATCTAAGATGATAACGATTGACAGTCAAGTGCTGCAAAACCGTAGACGGCATGGGCGTAAATTGGATAGTTTTAATCGGGGGGGGGGGCAAATTTGATTTTTTTGTAGGTAACTATTGTAGTTTATACAATATTAAGTCTAATTCGGTAACATATTTTCAAATTTTATTTTTCGGAGGGGGGGGGGTCCAATGACTACAACAGTAGGGTAGTTAAATAAATCACAATCAACAAAAAATTAAAAACTAGATAATCAATTATAATTTTTTTTTTCAATGTTAATCTCTTAAAATTTTATACTTTTCTTAATAATTCAAAACGCATCTTCAATAATTTAACAAAATATCAAAGGGGGCATTGTCCAGTTTAATTTTAAGTTGCCCCCTCTCGCCCCTCCCAGTTTACGCCTATGGTAGACGGAATTCTATGTGACGTATACAACAGTTGTAAGCCAAATGGTGTTTTCGTCGTTTTCGGTGTGCTCGATAAAGGGGGAGGGGCAACCAAGTTTTACCAAAATTCAATTTTAAAATTTAAAAAAAAAATCATATTTAAGCCTGACTATAATTTTATTATCGCTACCGTAAATAATTATGCCCTAACAAGTTTTTTTCCGGAATTAAATGAAAAGCCAAACTTCCTGTTTCTCTCCCACCCCAAACGGTGCCCCTGGCCACTGCACGATCGCGGTTTAGCGATTTGACGAGAGAATTCGTGACGCAGTCACGGTGGCGCGGCGGTAGTAGAAAAACGATACACTGTACAACGAAAGGCCCGGACGCGGTCGTCTTTCATTTTTTTTTTTTTTTTTTCTGTATAATTCCAATATCGAACGTTATAAGAACGATGAAATTACACACACTTACTTTTATAAATGGGAACACGCAGCATATAATATAAGCAGATTGGAACATTTTCGGACGGTCCGCAGCAGCATCTCGCGAGTCAGTTGTGATTAATTTTACACGCATTCGTCTGCAGCGATAACCTCATTTCGTTAATACGTGTATATATAGAAACAACACTGGTTTTACTTAAAAAAAAAACAGTCGAAAATCTAATACGCGCCATATCATTCGCGACGAGATTAACGAACTTTTTCTTTCTACGTTTTTACCTATTCCGCGTTAAATTTACGATATACCACCAATCGAAACTGAAATTATTCACGTGTCGCGGCGTATGCATTTTCAGTCGGCAGGTACACACCACCAACCCGTGGTATGCCGAAATGAAGCATTGAAATGGAATACGTTTAGAGTGACCTATTTGAAAAGAATCAAAATTACCCCGTATCGAAATACTGTATCCCTTGCTCAATCGGATCACTGATAAGGAACTGTTATCATACTTTAAAATTAATATTATTGTCTCAGATCATATTATTATACTACGGATGTAGCGACAATGCCTGTGATAGCTGTGTCCAACATATTTCAGGGCACTTGTATGAAGTACGCATGCGTTGTGCTCATACGCCAATCAAATCAATTTAAATTTAAAATTGTAACTTATTAGTTACACACAACTATAATATCACGCATCATGCACATTTTTGACAAGATGATGTTGGACACAGTTCAGTATAGGAGTAAAATACGAGTATAGCTTATATTATCTAAGGTTATTGTTTTTGTATAATATCTTATCTAATATGATAATATGAAAATTTAAAGTGGTACCGATTAAATGAGAAAAAAATAATTTTATTTTTCTCAAATCGGTCGCTCTTAGCGTATTCCATTTGATTGCTTCAATTCACAATACGTGACAGTACGTCATACGGTATGGCTCCTCTGTATTATATATTCTTCACATTATATCCGGTCGAAACCGTTAATTTTTCGTAAATCTTTCGAATTATAAATTATTCATATAATATATTATTACACGACGACGACGACGACGACGATTAATAATTAATATGCATTAAAATCATTGTGTACACGCGACGACGACGACGAAGAGAGTTGAACGCGACAGTACACGAGTTATGAATGTTTTGAACGTGTTGTTGTACGTGGGCACTGGCGTATATAATGGTTCCGGTTAAGATTTCATCCGGATTTTGACCTACGATGCGTGCACGATGAAATTATGAGTTCACGAAACGCTACCGGTACTCCTTCTTGACCTTCGGCCGAACGTTATGATGATGGCCCATGCGAATACACCGTGTTCGCCGACAACTACAAACACGAGTTCACCAAACTCTCGGAACACGGGTTCATTGTATTTGCTAAATAATATATTTTGTATTGATGTTCTTTTTTTGTTTTCGGCTTTAGGAGATATACGAAGTGTGTGATTGTTTAACGGCGGCGAATTATAAATAAATGAATAGGAAATCGACGTTTAAGAACCTTTTTTTTTTTTTTATTCGAGTAGTTTACGCCACACGTGTACACCATATTTCGGTTTAATCGAGGTCCCGTTTTAGCACCACCACTTCAATTTTACGACAATGAGCGATAATAATATTTATCGCCTTAATCACATACGGCTTTTATATACTGTAGTTTCTACATATATAATATTATGTAAGTAGTATATACCGCACGTAGTTTATACTCCTATTGACAAGACAAAATTTACGCATAGAAAATCACAATAAATACATTTTTGTAAAATGTTCGTCAATTAGTCATAGTTCATTATTTTTTTTTTCTTGTAGAACGAGATACAAAGCACTTTTTTTTTTTTTTTTTTAATTTAGGTGTGACCTACAGAATTTATTTCTAAGCCATTGTACATCGCATTATTATTATTATTATTATAACCTATACGTATTTTTTCGTTTTTTTTTTTTTTTTTTATTAAGAAGAAAATGAGATTAGACACGACACTATAGAACGTCTTGTCAAACGTATATAATGAAAATATCGAGTATAATTAATACAATTTCTAGAAAAATAGAGGGATAAAAATGTGGACATGCTGGTTATGGTTCGATATATCTCGGTACATGTTATTATTACAGATGAAAACTTTTGAAATCTCTGGGTAATTTAAATTATATATTTATTTATTATTTTATTTTGTTTTACTCTCACACGTGAAATAGTTTGATTTATTCGACAATGTCGAACGCGTAGTTTAATTACATAAAACATTATTGGATATTGTACAATTATTATGTTATACAATTATCTTACTTACCTACAATATTAATCTGTGTCAAGAACCCGAATTATTTTAAATCGTTAGTTTAAACTTAAATTTATACTTTACCAAACCTATAACTAAACGCATAATTTTACAATTTGACGTTTGACATTGAATTCATAATGAAATATTATATGTCACTCGATTGCGACAAATACTTCTATATTTTTCGTCCGGATTAGTAAAATTTAGATTTTACTCAATGTCAAACTCAATTGACCAACCACCACCGTGTGTTCCGATTAAAGCGTTATTAATGTTATTTTATCAATATCTTCATTAGACAAATTCAGATCAATCAAAATCAATCAAATTCAATCCAAATGTTTTGGAACTTAATAAATTGATTTCTTTGATACAAACTTTTGTATAAAACTGTAAAAGCTTTAGGTGATTCATTAAGCGTGTTCTCCCAATTTTAGATTCTGAACAAAGTGAAGAAGCTAGTGTTTTTACAATGATGTTTATTTTTTTTTTATTTTTTTTATTTTTTTTTTTTCTGTTAACACTTTTTCGTATAGAAATACTTGTCCAAAAGTTTCGATCAATAACTTTTTGAAACCGGATTCGCCTCTAGATTGTACTTTAGAGAGGTCATTTTTTGAATTTC
>JAIPRM010002455.1:19761-30423 GCA_025469315.1 Stegophylla sp. TES_Ste_2020 | reverse complement strand
ATATCAAAAACAAAAGATAAAATAAAAATAAACTTAAAGCCACTGTGGGACAATGTCTAAAAATAATCTTCTGATAACAATTTCATTGGTTAGGTGCACGAAAGCAACTGTGCACATGAATTCCATTGGAAAGCGGATTTCATGATATGACATGTTTTCATTTGTACATGGTACTGCAGGGGACAGCGATTTGTGTGAACTATCTATTTCATGTCACCGCGCCCAACGAAAACTGCGCGATCGTTTCGCTTTTTTTCATAGCTAACCTAACTCAAATATATTTTAATTTCCTGAATTTCAACTGATATTTCTTAAAATGTTTAAACATAATCTTCATACTCCTACAGGACTAAGTAGTATTATTATAATTTAATATTTTTTAAATTTCTTGAAGGTAGTGCACGTGCACTTGTGCACTTACATACGAGCCGCCACTGGCAACAATGCAAACGAACATCGAACACTGTTACTTACAGTAACATGTTACGCATGTTGCGTCTAATGTGGATGGATGCACCTTATGGCCATTGTCGTCATATACCGGTTAATAACATCATTTTTCAAATTATTTGGTCACTGTTGTAAAATAATTATCAAATGAAATATAATACTTTTACAACATTGACCTAATACTAACATAAATGACCATCGACTGATGGGAATTTACGTAAATAACTTAAAATTACCCATTTTACACTGACTTTTCAAATGTTACTGACATAAAATATATAAACAAAGGTTAGTTCAGCGGGTGCTTGGTCAACTCTCTTTCGCTCCGAAAATCAAAAATATCCCTCGGGTTGTTCTGCAACGCGGGGGCGTTTCGGCTTGATAATAAATCGTATTTCTCCACCCAGCAAAATACCATCTTAACAGGTAACTTAATACGCTTATATACTTGTAATACTTCCAACAATCGGAGCTTCCTAGTGGCGGACAAAGTCATAAAAACCATGCGAGTTGCGGACACGGATTAAAAAGGCAATATACGAATTGCAGACACGCTTAAAAATGATAATACAGTACTCGGACAGTCAGGGAAGGCACGCTTCCGCCAAACGCGAAAACGATTCCCGATTCCGTCAAAAAAAAAAAAATATATATATATATATATGTATATATATATATGTTAAAGTAAATGATGTAAGTATGAAAATTTACGATAAAGTCCGGTCAATGTCGTTAATCACCTAGCCTAATATGAATTTACGTAAATGACCGGCTATTTATATGAATAACCTCACCAAATAGTCAATGTGGTAAAATTTACTATTTTGTGATTATTTACGTAAACTTCCAATGCGTTTTTGGACATCGCTGTTAAAACATTTTTTGTAATTTAACAATAATTGTGCATTTATAGAAGCTATATTTGCATAAGCTGAATTCCTCTCTGAATAGCGGACACCTATCATTTTGGTGACCGAGAATGTCCGCTATTCAGAGGTTTCACTGTAAATTTTTATCTTTTTTTTTTTTTTTTGTGTGACGGAATCGGGAATCGTTTTTCGTGTTGGGCCGGAAGCGGGCCATGCCCGTGAAATATGGCTCCCGCCGAGTTCGCAACGAGAAAAGTAATGACGTTCCGAGTTCGTCCGTCTCGTTGCGTTCGTCGGACCACGCAGGTAACTTGTAACACGCTTAGTGCGTTGGCATTGCGTATGTCGTCGTCTCCCCTATAAATAGACGACGTGTCCGCCGCCGCCGCTTCGGGTCTATTTGTTTCGTTTTATTTTTTACCGATCCGCCGCCGGCCGCGTGTCAATCACTGGCCCGAGCGCGGCCGAATGACAGCCCGGTGCGCGCGACGACGTATAGAATTACCCATTAAGCGTTTGCAAATAATTACCGGCCATTTTTGGTCACGTCTAATGCTGCCGATGGTTTTTTTTCCGCTCAGGTTCAGATGAACGGCGACTGATGGGCGCTGGTCGGTGGTTAAAATGTCCACTGTCTACATTCACGATTTTGAGACATCCGGAATTATTTAAATCGTACTGTTGTTAAAAAAAGAAAAACAGATGAATACTCGTCATGTCACTCTATATTTATGTATAATTTTATTCTTCACCTTTTCAGTATGATAAACATCTAATTATAATATGAGGTGTGTACATAAATTTCGACATAGATCATAATATGCAGAATAAGCATTAAGCGTTCATTGGATATTAGAAAAAGAAAGCCGGGTATATTTACGGGTATTCTTCGCTTTTCGTGTCAGTTACTCTTGATGGGCGTGTAGAATTTTAAAGAAACGATATTCATACTTTTGCTTACTTTCCTATGCTTTACTTTACTCTATGTCTATATACTTTACTTTACATTACTAAATAAATTGTAATGTTATTTTTCCTCAAAATCACAAATATATTACAAACGAAATCGGAAAACATTGGACAATTTGACTTTTGATCTAACTTCCAATATACAATACTAAACACATCTCAACTCAACTTGATATTTATCGTTGTCAATAAAATTCAAGTCATATGAAACTTCGAATTGTCGAATTTCTCAAGCCCCGCATTATAATTTTGTAAATAACGAGTTCTTTATCGTTTGCTAATTCAAAAATACAACTCTTAATATACCTACTTACAATTATGTACAATCAACTGTTCACTACCATCTATATTCTATGTCGATAAAGCATTTTTTAATTCTTAGATTCATAAAACGAATTTTGTGCTTGGAAAGCATTGTTTTAGAACTCCCAGAAAAAATTCAATTTATATTAAAGTCCAAACTTTAGTTATAAGCAGTGTTGTGTATTACTTAATTAATTTTATGTAGACACATTTATTTTTTATTTTTAATTCTTTACAGATAAATTAGAAATTAGTTATATAGGCTGTCATCTTAGATAAATTAGGACGTTAGATAAATATATCGAGGCAAAATTATGTACTAATATTATAAATTTCAAGTGTTCATTTCACATCCATTTTACATTCAATATCAATTTATATTTTTTAACTATTTTCACAATAACTGATATTATAATAATTTTATATTATTTTTTCTTTTATCACATTAGTTTTATCAAGTTCAATATTCATATAATCTTATTATTTTATATTCTATAATTGGTTTATTTGAAAACGTTCTCGTAAAAATAAACATTTGAATGCCTCAGACAGACTTAATAGTGATGGTAAATAAATATATTTTTATCAGATCTATATTCTCAGAATTTGTTAGGTTAGGTTAGGTCTGGTTGGAATTAGATAATTTTTGGAATTTCTTTTTAGTTAATTTCAAATTTATAAATTTATGAGCTAATCAAAATGACAATTTATAAGTGTTTGTTTGAACAACAATAAAAGTAAAAACAGTTTTTCCAGGAAGTTCTATGTTTGTAGTTTAAAATTCTTATAAAATTATTTTAAAAAATAATTCTTTTTTTTTACGTAAATAAAATATAGCTTATTATTATTTTTTATCCAGATAAATTAATTTACATGACATGTATCTTTTATCTTTATCTGGATACTTGTGTTAACAAATATTTTTTATTTTTATCTAGATATTTTGATTTTTATCTTTATACAGCACTGGTTATAAGTAAACATATTATGAGAAAAGCCAATCGTTTTTTTTTTTTGCATATTTCACATTTTTTCATGCATATTTTATAATTTTTTCGCGCATATTTTGTCTTTTTTGGCTCCCACAACTTCCGAAACCATGTATATCTTTCTATAAGTATACGCACTAATAGAAAAACAGGGAAGTGAGTATACGCTTTACTACACCACTGCATTCAGTTAAAAATATGTATGTTATTACTAGTGGCATGTGTAAGAATTTCAAATGACAGGGGATGTTATTACATTTTTTTTTTTTCTGAAACCGAAATCTGCCCATAAAATAATGGTGAAATTTTCAAGTCTCTACAATATTATTTTGAGGATCACAAAAAACATTTTCGAGGGGGGAGGGGGGTTGTAATAAAATAATAGTATACGTACATATTACAATAACTGAACAACGCTGCAATTAAGAAATATTTTCTGCAGTCTTAGTGACTTAGTGCAATATCTGTGTTTCGAAATATTATAATATTATAGTAAGAAACTAATCAGGTAACGTATAATGAACTTTTGAAAAACTTCGGGGGGGGGGGGTGTTTGAATACCCCTGTATACGTGCCTATTTGAGATAATAACAGTTAATTAACTAACCTATGTTTAATATTAATAAATTTTTTTTTGATAATTATTATTTTAATTATAATATTACTGTAATTCGAAATTTAATGATCACATAAAAAGAAATACAATTAAAATGTTTTAACGAAAACTTAAATAAAATATAATATTTAAAACATAAAGCACCTAAAGTGTAAATTTTCAAATGAAATAAACTCGTAATAAAAATACATAAATTTAAAAAAATAGGTATTTTTATATAAGATATTACAAATGATTTTGCTTATTAATCGCGTTCTCAATAAATCTCGAATGGATCGCAAAAACATTTTATCTGACTTAAAATGACTTGGGTTTCCCCGTGAACCCAGCGATATATTTAAATATCGAATTGAATCGAATATTCCTAATGTAAGACGATGGAAATTCAAAGGACTGCCGGACTGGTACATTTAGTCACGGGTCATTAGACTTTTTTCATTTAATTTTCACAAGGGTAGAATTTTTTTCTCTCCGGACCAGGTTAAATTAGACACATTTATTTTCGTTCCGAAAAAACAGCACAACAGAAGTCAACATCTGTACGAACACGTGAGTCATGTGACATGTGTCTTCAAACACATGCGTGCGTTATAAGTTCGTGGGAGAGACAATAATTGTGTATAATTATTTTTTAACACACACAAAAGGCTCGATAATAATCGCGTGAGTGTTTTGTATTTTTATTGTTAAGAAAAAATCCCACAAAAATTTCGAATAAGTAATACAACATGTGAACACTGAACGCGTTATAAAATAATAGGTATATCTATATAACTTACATAACGTCGTACGGGGCACTTTGTTCTGACTTTTTTAATTATACATTTATTTTTATCAAACTCCTCTAACCCGTACTCAGTCTGTTTTGTAATATTATTTATTTTATTTCGTTATTTAAAGTATAATTAATTGTTAAAATACAAACATAATAATATCATTAATTTAACGACGATCGGATAACTATAATATATTACACCATTTACTCGATTTTGATAAGCATATCCCGTAAAAATTTAATTGATTACTCATCATAAGAAATTTCGTTGTACTTTTTCGAATTACTTTGTAATATTATTTCAGATAGAGAAGTATTTCACTCTATATAATTATTGTTTAAAATTGACAGCCGAACTGAGAGTTATAAAATTATTGTTAAAACCATCTTTAACATCCGTAAAATGAAAAAGAGTAGAAAAAACTAAGTACAAATAAAATCGAAAATTTTATTTGGAGTATTATTAGTACATTGTATAGTTTTATTGTAATTACCATAGTTTTTGATTAAATATATTTATATTATTAGTTGTAGTTCAAAGTATAAATAACTCTACTCAATTGTTTGTATATACTTTTATAATATTATTAATTAAAATACACGGTTTTACACGTGCATGTGCACGATGTCATTAATTGTCGACTGTGAAATAATTCGATTAATTAACTCATTACCTCAATTTCATACACTATAAATTATGATATATATATATATATAATATCCCACGATTTCCACGTATTATTTTAGAGTATTGTACGAGTCGCATAATAGACTAGAAATTACCTGCCTACGCAAGTCATAGAATAGAAAGGAAACTCGATTTGTGTGTGAATAGTCCTTTGACAAACATAATATAATATTAGTTTATGCATTTCTATAAAAGAGTATACTAATTAAGCAGCAAATAATTTATATTTAATTATAAATAACACCAGTGGTGCAACTAGGATTTTTTCAAGGGGGGTGTCCACCTATGAATTTCTACTATAATTATTTCAATATGAAATTATAATCAATGTTAATGGACACTTTACAAGAATTCATTAATTCTTTCTATGAATTTTAATTAAAAGTTTCAATTAAAAAAAATCTAACTGTCTTTTTTACGAGTTAACATTTTTATAATGTTAATTGTAGATAAATACAATTTAGCGTTGCATATTCAACAATATGAATTTTTAAAGCATGTTTCAAGTTTATCTCTGAAATAATAGAGGTTATAATTGTATAGTTAAAAAGTTTTTTTTTTTTCAATACTTATTGAATAAAATTTCCATAAATATAATTTAAGGAGGTGGGTGTCCAGACACCCAAAACACCCCCCTTTGGTTGCGCCACTGAATAACACGTAGATACCTGTTCGGTCAAACTGTAGTAAAGCAGCGTGATCAAAATGTAATAACATTAAATGAAGAATTGCTCTTCACTTTCTCCATTTTTATGGAGAAACGAGTTCTTTAAAATCTTACATCCTACTCGTTAAACGTGTCATAAAAATACACAACGAAGAGTGATAAGATTAATAAAAATCACTCCAAATTTTAACTTATTTCTCATAAAGTTCTCGAAAGGTAGTCGTAAAACGACAAAATAAGTCGTAAACGTACAGTTAAAACATTGAAGCGACAAGGTTTACCGCCATTGGAATCTTCGCCTGAGTTCGAATCGATTACACGTCATCATAAAGACCCTCTTTTCCCTCAAAGAAAGTTCATTTGAATATTCTTTGATATTTATGGACATAAAAATTGATAAAAAATTGTAAGCTTCCCAAAATTCAAAATAAAAATACAGATATTGAAAATTGATGCCCACATTGATGTGACGGAAAATCATACTGAAGATCGAATACCAAACTATACGTTATAAAATATGAAATCAATATTGTATAATATACATCTGTCCCACACTGTCGTATGAATGGTTTCAGTTTTGAATTTAAAGAGCTAGTTTTGAAAATGATTGGTTATTAAAACTCGAAATATTTTTTACAGATTTTAGAATTGTTTACTAAACGGGGTTTTGAAAATTTGTTAGTTACATATCACAGCGATAATTTGTCTTAAAAACCTGGCTAGACTGTAAAAGATAACGCACTTACACTAACATGAAAACATGTTAGAAAAATGTTGAAAAGTTAAAAAAAAAAAAAAATTGAAAACACTTAGAAGTTCATAAAATAATATGTTAACCTAATTATGCTCAAACCGATCTTTTTTTGATATCGAGCTTAAGCTCAGCTATCAAAACGTTTTGGTTTTGGTTTATATTTTATCAGAACTTATGTTGTAAGTAGTAGATAAATGTTAAAACTCAGATTTTAACCAATTTCCAAAAATCCGCTACAAAGTTGTGATTTTTGGAAATATAATTACTGCTTTTTGCCATAGTAAGACATTAAAGCTATATAGATTTACGAATATATTCAGCAATGAGACCGAAAAAAACACTGAACCGCGGTATATCGTGCATTTTTTCGTACATAACTCACACGTGAAAATGTTTTGGAACAAAATTCACGATCAGGTAACGAATTCACGCCGAGGAAACAGGTGTCAACTACGGGATAGTACCGCCGTGATCTATCGGTAACAAATTGCATCTACGCGACATCACAATACTCGAGCTATTCGTTAGTTAACTGCAGATGTTACATTCGTGGATCGACTATTTTCATTGAATCTTTTACTGTCAAAAAATGACTTGAAATATTTCAAAATATCTAATATATATATGTATAATACACATTGTAGTATTGTTACCACAAAATACTGACGGCCACATCAGAATTTTACAAAATTGAATATCTTTCCCTTTTCTGTCAAAATTTCGTGTTTTTCTCTTTAAAAGCTATTTAATACGATTTTAAACTTATTGAAGACGTTTTTTGAATTATTGTCATAAAAAAATCGACAAGAAAAGTATCAGAGTAAAAATTGTATGAAAAAAAAAAAAAAAATTATATATTAAAAATTTTCTTTCATCGAAATACTTTTCATATTAATATAATTCATTAAATGTATAAAAACTGTCCGGTTTTTGAATTAGGCGTATCAGGTTCACCCGTAAACGTCTTTGCAAATAAATTGATTTCGTTAAGTGTGTTAAGCTGAATAACATGTGTTCATATCAAAAAAAAAAACTTTCAGGATCTTTATTTTATTATAAAACAAAAACAAATAATTAATATTTTTTAAAAATAATTTTTTTTCTCAAATGCGAAACAAACTGCCAAAATTTACAAATTAAATATTATTTACTGCAGTTGTCAGTTATTAGTTAGTTTGACCAATTATAAATAAAAATTTATAAGAATAGAGAACAATAATATTAAATTAAACGTTCGTATGACATGTTATTTTTACTGAAATAGGATTATTTATAAAAAACGATCATGTATACGCGTAGTCCCCCGTGATCGGAGTTAAAAAAATAGCATCACTGCGGTCCGGGAGGCATTTTATTATTAAAAAATATGTGTATTCGTGTATTACGATCCAAGTACGATAGGCCTAAATCGGGTTTTTATGTTGTAATTCACACAGACATCTGTAGATGACATGTTTTGCACTGCGAGACGTTTGTGTCCGTGTGGTGTATACTCTGACATATTTTTGTATCATTATAATATACTACACGGCCAAATCAAATAAATATATTATTAATTATACTCCGAAGTCTCTCGTTTAGTAAAAGTATCGGATTCTGCAGAAAAAATTTAAGTGCTGTTGAACGAAGTCCGTAGAAAAATAAATCATGCAAGTCAGTTATATATAAACAAATAAAGATGTTGTTTTAGGCGAACATTTGGTGTAAGTTTTGAGTGGCTATGTTTTTCATGCTCATTGAATTCACACCAATGACACTCACTTCGCTCACAGTTGTCCATTCAAACGATAATTTTTAAAATATAATAAAAACCTATTATAATAAATAGAATTATAAAAATAAAATAAAATAAATAAAAATCAGAGTGCAATAATTATTACACTGTATACTCGTATTAAATAATGAAATAAGTGTATAAAATAAAATGGTAATGATTTTTGAAATCGAAACCAGTCGTCAATGAAAAAAAAAAAAAAAAAAATATGTTACTCCAGGCTAATTTTATTTTATTTATTTATTTTAATGTTTAATATATATTTATATACATAAAGTGTAATAACTATACATTGATTTTTATTTATTATTTATTTATTTTATTTTATTTTGTTTTGTTAATAATGTTTTATTGTATAATTATTGCGTGAGCATTAACTTAATCTAAAATAAATTTTCAACGAGTAAAACCATTACCAAAAAGCTGGAAATACTTCACACCATGGGTATTCTTCACTTCTCAGGTGGGAAACAGTGAGTGTATTAAATTTTTAAAAACGATAAATGATTTCTTCAATAAAACGATTCTGAGTGAATAACAGTTCATGTAAGACAATTTTATTTAAAAATTAAAAAGTTTATGATTAGGTATTACATAAGTATTTATTTATTCAATTTATTGCTAAGTCACTTATATATATTATATTATTATTAACTGAGAACAGGCGGAAAAAAAAATTGATGAGAAAAAAGTATTTGAAAAACAATTTCAAAAAAAATTATTTTCACGTTTACACAATTTTCTTTCATTTAAGTATAATCTATATTTAAATATAATTTTCATAATGTTTGAATAAAAAAAAAAGTTTTTATCAAATTTTAGGCAGTTTTACCAAAGTTTTGGATAAACAATGGAAAATGTCGAAAAATTACCTCCTACAGTACTAAAAGAAGCAAAAATGTGATTCAAGAAGTTGGTGGTCGAAACTTTTGGACAAGTATTTTTATAAAAAAAAAGTGTTCATATAAAAAATAAAAAGTAAACGTCATTGTAAAAACACTAGTTCCTAAAAATCTAAAATATAAAGTCTAAACATGTATTTCAATGTTACTTAAATACTAATTCAACATATTTTGTTTTTTCTCTTTTTTCAAAACATGCAAAATTATTGTTTAAGTAATTATGTAGCTACTGCAGATTATAGGCATAAAAACACAAATCAAATTTAATTCAGTATTAATGGTTACCTTATAAGTATAATTGTGCTAGGAAACCTATAATATCTTGGGTATAAACAATGAATTATATTAATATTCATAATAATTGACCTAAGTTATCTAATCACATCTTTATGGCTTATAAAAATATTTATGTTTTATTTTTAGCACATAATATTTTTTTTCATAATTTGATTTTGCTTTCATAACTCGTTCTTAAAAATTGAAAGCTTTCATAAAAATCGCTTTTAGATTCCGAATGAAGTGAAGAAGCTAGTATTTTTACAATGATGTTTATTTTTTATTTTTTTTATTTTTTTTTTCTGTGTACAACTTTTCGTATAGAAATACATGTCCAAAAGTTTCGATCAATAACTTTTTGAAACCGGATTTGCCTCTGGATTGCACTTTAAAGAGGTCATTTTTTGAATTTCTCAATTCTTCAATTTTCTCTTTTGAAAAAACTACCCAAAATTTGACAAACACGACTCTGAAACCATAATTTTTTGATCCGAATTTTTTGAAAATTTAAGCAAGGAAAAATTCTATAAAAAAGATTTTGACGCAAGAAAATTTTGAAAATTTGAAAAAAAATTTTGGACATTTTTCGAATTTTTTTTTTTTTTTTTATATTATTAACTTCTTGCGTTT
>JAIPRM010002455.1:0-19751 GCA_025469315.1 Stegophylla sp. TES_Ste_2020 | reverse complement strand
AATTTTGGACATTTTTCGAAAATTTTTTTTTTTATATTATTAACTTCTTTCGTTTATAATCGTTTTACTGAAGAAATGATTTATCGTTTCTTTAAAATTTAATACGCCCGTCAAGAGAATACCACCCGTCGTGCGAAGTACACCCATCGTGCGAAGTATGTCCGGCTTTTTTTTCAAATACTGTTGTTAGGAAATACTGCATACGTATTTAATTGGATTTTAGGCACTGATAATTTTATTGTCATAGGGCCATGTAAACGAGTTGTACTTAAATTGTTATAAAAACTTGAATGATTTCCATTTTGGTCTTTCAACTACATAATTATTGTAATTTTGAAGTGTAACTATTGCAAGTATCCAATAAGTGTAAACAACAGCACATTTTATACTTCCAGATGCACTGAAATCAGCGTTTTACGACGCCACGTCGAAAAATAAAACCAGTGTTATTCGACGATTTTCTCTGGCTATTTGCGAAAACTGTTGGCGAAAAAGCAAGAAACATTATATACGTACAATACGCTTCTTTTATTATAGTTTTACGACAAACAAATGGATCGAGTAATGTACATGTGATCGTCGCGTCACGTCGAGAGTACGGGAAAAAGGTCAAGTTCAATGCTTCAATAAACGTTAGACAACATAAAAGCACAGAAGTTTTTCAATTATTATATCGTTCGCAATGAATTCTAATACAGAAGAAACACACACAAACACACACACACACACACACACAGACAAATACGATTTAATAATAGCGACTTAAATATCGTATAACGCTAATAATGTAGGGTAGCCAGATTTCAAAACCAAAAATGAATTTTATTCCCCCCCCCTCCAACAGTTGATTCTTTTTTAAATGAAAATATTTTTAGTCAATTTCTACATTTAAGTTTTATAATTTTTGAATAATATTTCAACAAAATATGCTAATAAGAACGTACACTAAATAAAGTATAAACATAACATTTTTAAACTTGATAAAATAATTAAAAAAAAAAAAAAATGATTTTGTATTCTTTAGGCAATAGCCATTAGCCAATAGGAATGAAATTATAAAACAAAATATATCACATTAATTTTATAAAAATACGAGTATATATATATTTTAACTTTACAAAATTCATTGATTGTTGAATTTCCTGATCATGCAGGTCTACCATATTTATCAGAACTCAGAAGAATGGATATTTTTTATAATATTCATTGATATCCTAAGTGTCAAAGGCATGTATTGGTAATTTTTTGAAAAAAGGGGACATTTTGGTGTCCCGAAGAGATTTGTCTGCACAACGGGACCTCTAGTTAAAATACGGGACGTTCCCGTATTATACGGGACGTCTGGCAACCCTATAATAACGTGATCAATGAATACTGAGAAATTATTTATTATGTGCAAAATATAATTAAATTACAAGAACGATATTATCGTGACAATAATCTGTTAAAATGCTAATAAATGGTATTTTGTATGATAACTTATATATATATATATATATATATAGTTAGAGAAAAATTTCTATTGTTAGACAGAAAAAATGTGTGTGTGTGTGTGTGTGTGTGTGTGTGTGTGTGAGAGAGAGAGAGTGCGTAAGAGAGGCTTAAATTACGAGGTTACGTGCCGTTGTGACGAAACGTCAATTCAAACATGACATATTCAAATATAGATTATGTGCGTTACTTTCAAAGTTTAATTTATAATAAAGAATTATATTTTCTTTCATGTTTTTCTATCATTTGTGAGAGACTAATGCAACGAAATAATATTCTCAACGGGGCGAAAGTATTTTTTAATTTTTTCAATCTTATCAATTCAAATACAAACCAGATTATAACTGTTTTTCTCTGTCTAAATTATTATTTATTGCACCGATTGGCGATTATATTTTATAAAAAGACGATTCTAAGCAGAGTTTCAGTTTATTCAAGACAAATTCACTTAAAAGTTATAAAGTTTGTTATGATTACAAAATAATTTATTTGTTAGATTTAAATTTCACTACTAACGTATTAACTGAAAAAAAAAATGTTTAATGAGAAAAAAAGTGTTGGAAAAAATTTCCCAACATTTTTTTTCACATTTTCAAAATTTTCTCACGCTAAAATATTTATAATATTATTGTTTTATTATATTTAAATTTTCTTAAAATTTAGCTTAAAAAAAGATAGTTTCCGGGATTTTTCGTCAAATTTTGGGTAGTTTTTCCCAAATTTTTAGATAACAATTGAGAATTTCAAAAATTGACCTCTTTAAAGTACCATTTAGATGTAAATTCGGTTTCAAAATGTTACTGTTTGAAACTTTTGAACAAATATTTCTGTATGAAAACGCGTACACATAAAAAAAAAGTAAAAAAAAGACAAAAATTCCATGACAAAATCCTTATGCCACTTCTGTCACTTGCATATATCGAGAAAAAATAAACCTTATTGTAAAAGCAACACAGTTCGTTTCGCTCAAAATGTCACAATTGAATAATTATAATTTTTAAAGAATTTTCAGACTAGATTATAATTTTCAACATAAAATTACAGGGTGAGGCAAATGAAGGGGCGAAACCAAATTTTGGGTGGGCACTTGCCTACCTTTTTCCCTAGTGTAGCGCCACCATTGGCTGTGTTTTGTGTGTGTTTTTGATGTGAAACTTTTGTAATGGATCGACGACAATATCATATGAAACGTCATATTGAAAACAGTTACATTTAAATCGCTCTGGTCATTAGTTATCTGATAACGGAAGATAATGGAAGTTATAAGAAGGCGATCTGAATCGGGTGAGGGGTGTAATCTAGTGGTCTGGCGACGACGTGAGATAAAAACGTTGTAATCGGTATTTTTGTTGATGTTCGTTTGAATCATATTTTAACGCGTTTTTCGGTAAACGTCGAAAATATTTCCTTCGTTTTCCGGATGTTTGAATATATATATATATATATTATTATGTCCTTTGAACTCTTTGAGATAAACTCATTCGTTTTTTGAACATCATGTTTTTATTTCGAAACATTAAGGCAAACCGTTTTGAGGAATCTTCGAGAATTTTAATGACGATAATAAATTTAAAATATATATTATTATAAATTTTAATCTAATCGAAGCAAGTGGTTTCACGAATATTAATTAGGAATAATAATAATAATGTTAGATCGAACAGCGTATAGTAACGTAACGTGCTTATTTTATTATTGTATGAATATAATATTATGATAGTAAAATATTTTAACGACGGCCGCGCGCGATAACCGATGTTGAGAAATAATTTTCGTTTTGGTAATGAGGTCTTGCCCTCAGCGTAATATTAGCTGCTCGAATATAGCAATTCCGACGCGGGTCACCGATAATATATCATTATTATAACTCTTAACGTACGTAAGTACCATAAATACGTCTCGTCCGAAGAGTACAAAAGTACAAGTGTATACTACCGAATTTCCAACCACGATGCAACGGGATAAATATTAATGTATCAGATTAGACGATCCGAAATTTATGTTACAACAGTTTTACCATTTTGTAAACATTTGGAACGGTGAAAAATGCGTAATATAAATACTTTTTTGATTCAGAAAAATCTTAAGTGATTTATAGTTTATATAATTTTTACAGTATTCTAGGGGTAGTTCTGAGGGATCAATTAACGTAACCTGTACGTTTTTAGAAACATGACATGAAGATCATTTTTTAATAAAATTATAAGTGATTTGAAAACATAAATTCATGCAAAACTCAGTGTTTGAAATCGATTTAAAGATTTTAGAAATATGTGGTAAACATATTAATTATATATTTTGGTGAGAGGTATAAAAAAACAAAATAATTTCCCAACATTTTTTAGATTCTGAATGAAGTGAAGAAGCTAGTGTTTTTACAATGATGTTTATTTTTTATTTTTTTTCTGTGTACAACTTTTCGTATAGAAATACTGGTCCAAAAGTTTCGATCAATAACTTTTTGAAACCAAATTCGTCTCTAGATTGTACTTTAAAGAGGTCATTTTTTGAATTTCTCAATTCTTCAATGTTTTTTTTGGAAAAAACTACCCAAAATTTGACAAAAACGACTCGAAAACCATAATTTTTTGATCAGAATTTTATGAAAATTTAAACATAGATAGAAAATCCTATAAAAAAGATTTTGGCGCAAGAAAATTTTGAAAATGTGAAAAAACATTTTGGACATTTTTTAGATTCTGAACGTTAGTGAAGAAGCTTATGTTTTTACAATGATGTTTATTTATTTATTTATTTTTTCTTTTCTGTAAACACTTTTTCGTATAGAACCACAGGTCCAAAAGTTTCGATCAGTAACTTTATAGATCCAATTTTGAGTTAAGAATAGCATTTTGAATATTTCTTAAAATTATCATTTTCTGTTAGTTTTTATGTAATAAAATTTTTTATTTTTTGATATTAAGATTTAAAAATTTAATATGATCTCACTGACACACTTTTTTTAATTTTATTTACTTTTAACGATAGTAACCACCCTATCGAAATCTCTGTACAGAATCGTTTTATTGAAGAAATGATTTATCGTATTTTCAGAACTTAACATATCCACCAATTTGTGAAGTATGTCCGGCTTTTTTTTTATTGAATTGTTTTTTTCTCTTTTGTGTTAAATATATTTTTTCTTATTGTTAATATATTTTTTAAAAAACATTTAATTCAATAACGGCTCAAATGTAAGTTGTGTACACATAATAAGATTGAAAAAAATAAAAAGAAAAGCCAATTTCGGAACACTGAACATTTGTTGTAACGACGTATGATTATCGCTCCATTGATCATCATTACTAGGGCTAGGGACTTATAGGAGTTAGCATGTTTTTTAAAAATCATTCAAAACATAGCTAAGTAATATAGAAATGCGTTTCATAACACCAGGAGTTGTAAGCAGTTCTCTTTAATTTGCATATTTTGCATATTTAATATATTTGAGATTTCTTGGTACTGGAAAATTGTTTACCGAATACCTGAAGAGATTGAATATTATTTGATATTTTTATTTGTTTGAACGTGAGATTAAAAAGAATAAAGATTTTTTTAAAAAAAAAAAGAAATTTCATAAATAATAGAAGAAGAATTAATAATACATATTAAAATATATATTACACAATACAATTTTAAAATATTTTGACTTTTTACAGAAAAATTTATGTTTTATAAGAGATTATTTTAGCATATTTGGTACATTTTTAGAGCATAAATGCATGCATATTTTAAGGATTTTTAGAGCTATAAGTCCTTAGCCCTACTCATTACAGGTTATATCGAATTTATATGTTATTAATATAATTATTTTAGTGCTCGATAACTGCGGTCTGTATGCCACATCTCGCTCGTTACGAAATCCGACGTTGGTTTATCCGTACGCGAATCGTATGATCGTATTGTAAATAGTATTCCGACCCGACGACGACGTGTGGTTCATAAAGCCGCCGACACAGTTTTTCCGCGGAGGCCGTGTTTTAATACGCTACAATAATTATTGCCCGTACGTGTTGTACAAAATATTATTTACACACCGCTAGGTTAGTAGGTAGGTACAAAGTTTTTGGTCACATTTCACGGTTATCACAATATTAGCGGTTTCATTTTCGTGGAGTCGACGGATAAGGTCAGATGGAGTCGATAACCTGACTGACATTTAATATATACGCATATATAAATACAGATAGAAACTGAATAAAAAAAAAATATGATAATAAAAATATCGAATGTTTGCGGAGCGTGAAAATTAAACAGTGTTATATATACAATTTTAATATAATGCGTTAAGAATGAATTATTGTTATTCAAAGAAATGATAAAAAGTAAAAAGCCGGACATACTTTGCACAATGGGTGTACTTCGCACGACGGGTGGTATTCTCTTGACGGGCGTATTAAATTTTAAAGAATCGATAAATCATTTCTTCAGTAAAACGATTCTGAACGAAGGAAGTTAATAATATAAGAAAAAAAAATGTCCAAAATTTTTTTTCACATTTTCAAAATTTTTTTGCGCCAAAATCTTTTTTATAGGATTTTCTATCTATGTTTAAATTTTCATAAAATTCTGATCAAAAAATAATGGTTTTCGAGTCATTTTTGTCAAATTTTGGGTAGTTTTTTCTAAAAAAAAAACATTGAAGAATTGAGAAATTCAAAAAATGACCTCTTTAAAGTACAATCTAGAGACGAATTTGGTTTCAAAAAGTTATTGATCGAAACTTTTGGACAAGTATTTTTATACAAAAAGTTGTACACAGAAAAAAATAAAAATAAACATCATTGTAAAAACACTAGCTTCTTCACTTCGTTTAGAGTCTAAAACTATTTAAAAGTGAATATTTATATATTTTCATTTTAATCAATAAATTTTTAATTAAATGTTTGACATGTATAAAACACTTAAATGATAAATAAAATATATCTAGTTTGTAGTTAGATATTGTAATTATTATATAGTAGGTATTTAATAATTTTCAGTACATATAGGTAGACCATTCGTTTATGTTATACCCTGTATGCATGTGGGATAATTGGAAGTAAAAAAAAAAAAATAATTGTTAAATTGTTGGAATACACATTTTTATAGTAATTCAAAACATTAATTGAAAATAAAACGTTCGTCATTACTCTTTCTATAGAATGATTAACTATTTTTTTTTTTTTATAGAATAACGAAATTTCATACATAAAGGCTGGCATAAATAATATGTTAGGTTATTTAAGTTATGTTTTAATGACATATATATATATATAGTTAGAAAGTGATCGTAAAAACTAACTAATTACAAAATGTTCAAAACCAAGTTCGACTAATAACCCAGTACATATAACATTTTCAAGTTAAGTAATCCATCCCGAAAACCGTAGAAAATGTAAAAGGTTTTAATAGTTGGTGTTTAAATATTGATTTTACAAAAGCCGAAACCACTAAAACCATCACCGTTTCCCCTATACACCCCAAATATTATAACAATCGCAAAGCCTATATATTTATGACTGGAGGAATGTACGTCCATATTTCGTGCATGGATACATGCGTAAATTCCCATAAAATGAAAATTCTCATCTTTTTTTTTTTTTTTTATCAAGTAGTAAACTCCCCTTAAAATAATTCGCTACCGAATTACTTTTAAGTAATCTCCCCTAAAAAGATTTTGCTACTATATTACTCATATGTAAATTTTCCTAAAATAATTTTAATACTAATAATTTAATACATTTCTCTGAGTATACTTCCTTAAAAATGAATTCAATTATTACTGTCAGTAAAAATGCATTACAATTGATTATATCGTGTAATTATAATTGATATTCGATATTAATCTACAGCTAAATAAATTTCACAACTATTATATTATAATTATGAATACATTAAAAATAATTAACTACTTAGCCTAGAGTATGATAAATATAAATGGTAACTACTTGTTTTTGATATAATCCATCTTCAGGTTATACTGATATGGTATTAAATAAAACTCAAATGAACATAAAAACAAAATAATAAAACAAACAAATAAATAAATATAAAAAAACACGTTGTAAAATTTGTATTAAATGTAATAAAATTTTTTCGTGTTTTTATGTTCTTGGGAGTTTTATCTAATTACTATATCAGAGTAACTTAAAGATGAGTTATATTTGAAACTTGTAGTTCCCATTCATATTTTTATTATACTCAAGGCTAAGTTGTAAATTATTTTTAATATATCTTCTATTATAAATGAGTATAAAATTCTTATATTACATCAGAATCAAAAGTTTAAACACCAGTGAAAAGTCATTTTACATATTCAAAAAATCAGTTAGTAATTATTTTTATAAAAATGATAAAAGTATTTCGCTACTCAGAATTAGCATTTGAAACGAGATTAGATTAGAATGCAATCATAAATTTATTATAAATATATATATATATATCGATCGTAATAAAGTTAAAACTTGAGGTTACTTATTTATAAATCTGGAAATAAATTACTGGCGCCTTATAAAAGTAGAACTTTTCCAAATTATAACTGTACGATATGACAGTAACTATTGAGATAAAGATAAAATGTATCTAACATACCTGAATGATATATATATATATATAGTGTACACACTTCTATTCATATTATATGAACATTGTCTAATTAATTAAATTAATTATTATAAAAAATAATCTGATTGAATATTTTTTTATTGTGTGACCTAATTAGTGTTTGGAATCCTTAATTGCTCATAAATTCTAACAACTAACACGTTATGCACACACAGATATTTAATATAATTTCATTTAATACTGGCCGGACGGGCGCATGTTGTTTTGAAAACGAAAATAATAATCGAATACCTTTTTTAGGGGAGTTTACATAATATGAGTAATACAGTAGCAAAATTATTTTTAGGAGAATTATTATTAGAGGAATTTTAACGTGATTTCATTTAGGAGAGTTTACAATCCCCCTTCATACATAGGTATACACAGAGTCACAGAATTCTTTTTCAGGTTATGCCACAGTCTCCCATTGGTGTCCTTTGAAAGTTATTTTAAACGTTTCAAATTGAGGTAAAAAAATATGCACAAATATGTATAATTTAAAAAAACGTTATTAAAATCTTCCATCATTAAACCATACACTCATTATTATTACCAACAATTATTATAAATTTAATTAATTATTCATTATTATTAATATCCTACTATTGGTTCCCTTGAAAGTTAATTTAAGCGTTTAAAATTGAGGAAAAAAAAAATATGCACAAACGCGTATAATTAAAAAAAAAGTTATTAAAATCTTCAATCACTAAACCATATACTATAAATTAGAAATTTAATTAATTATTTATCATTATCATATCTATCCTGATTATTATGAATTTCTAGTAGTAAGTAACAACGCTTAGTTCTGTATGCTGAATTAATATAACAAATAAAATCGACGTACACTGAAGGATAATAAAAGTGGTAACTGAATTTGTGTAAAAGATAAAATTACAATATGTTCTTTCTGTTTAGATTTTTAAGAAATTTTCAATAATAACTGGTGGGTTGGTGTTTTTAATATGTAAACATTTTTCTTTCGTATTTTTTTCTATCACTTTTATTTTCATCAATTTTTACTTTTCAAGTTCTAAGTTTTTTTGCTTTTTGTTCACATTTATTCCTTATCCTAGTATAACAATTTAATAATAATTTAATATTTATAAGAGGGTCTACAAACCAAAAATTTCATAGTTTTTTAATTTATCTCTGGTATTTCTGGAAACAAGGCTGTGTTCGGAGTAAATGCATGTGCAAACTCCCTGTGCACGCCTATGACGTGAGTTTTTTCGTCAAACAAAAATACCTAAGCACGTGTTACGCATTAAAATATTATATATACGCTCTATGATTGTGTCGGCGGTTCGTTATTCGACTCGGATACGCGTATTTGAGAAGTGCCATCTGCGTCGCGTCTCCTGAAATGATTTATACAAGACACGCGTTGAAATGTTAAAATCAATTTCCATTCACTTAATCGATACTAATAATAATATTTAAATGATTATTTATTTAGTTTTCACTCAGACGGTGATGTGTCCGAATTCCCCTCCCACCTCTAATTCCACGTGGTGACGTCCAGACGATACGGCACACAGGAATTGGCCCTCAATTTTGGGTAAATCTGTAAAATAATATTTTTTAACAAGGGGTTCTCATAATATAATACTCTGATACTCGTCAACTTTTACATCATTATTTTCACTCAAGTAATCTGAGGCTGGATTTAGTATTTAGATATATTGTTTCAAGATTTTAATACATAAAAATATCATTCAATAAAATGTATAAGCTACGAAACATAATTTAAATACCATTTTTATTACTTATTAATTTTTAAATTTATATTTTTTTTAAAGACGCGATTTTTATTTAAATCATAATTTATCAATACCAATTCTATTAAACTTAAACATTTTCATTTTAACGTCATATAATATATATATATATATATTTGTTGTAACGAAGCAATCAGCTAAATAATTTTCTGTTTTTATTTAATTTTTGAATTATTGTTTAGCTTTAATTTCTCCTCTACTCTTATGAGATTTTTGTACTATATATATTGAATCAAATAATTTAGTGTATTAAATAACTTTGCGTAATACCTGTATTCTGTTCCAAGTATAACGCTTAACGTGACTATGTAAAATATACTAAAGTAGTGTATCATAAAGCAAATCAAATGTTACAATAATTGAAAATAATACTAAACTTATTCGGTTATCCTGAGTGTGTGATGACTAGGTCTAGGGATTTATAGCTCTAAAAAAACTTAAAATATACATGCATTTATGCTCTAAAAATGTACCAAATATGCTATTAAATTTACAAAATATACTCTAAAAATATAAAGAAATGCTAAAATAATCTCTTATAAAACATAAATTTTACTATAAAAACTCAAAATATTTTGAAATATTATTGTATAATATATTTTAATATGTATTATTAATTCTTCTTCTATTATTTATGAAATTTCTTCTTTTTTTTAAAAAAAATCTTTATTCTTTTTAAGCTCACATTTAAACAAATAAAAATATCAAATAATATTCAATCTCTTCAGGTATTCAGTAAAAAATATTCCAATACCAAGAAAACTAAAATTAAATATTGAAAAATATGTGAAATATGCACTTATATCGAAAAAAGAGCTAAATATGCAAAATATGCAAATTAAAGAGAACTGGTGTTATGAAACGCATTTCTATACTTCTTAGCTATGTTTTGAATGATGTTTAAAAAAACATGTTAACTCCTGTAAGTCCCTAGCCCTAGTGATGACTAACTTCAATGCCTCAAGAAATAATGTCTAACTCTAAAATAATTAATAACATTTTGGTAACCAATTTATTTTTGGGGAAAATATAGGGAGTCAATTCAACAATAAATTCGTGGGAGTCAATTCAAAGGTACTTTTTGTATCTTTTCTTTATTGGCTATGTGTATTTGGGAGCCAATTCAAATGCTCCAACACAGATGTATAGTAGACGATGAACAATGCCCTATCAAAAAAGTTGAAGGTGGAACGGATCGGTTGTGTAAAGGACGCGGCGGACTGTGCGCAACGGTGAGGCCAACCGAATTAAAAATAAAACTGTGATTATCAGTGTTCAGTGTATAATATTATTATTATATTAATGTTCGTCTCCGTTTTACTTTCGGTCGAATTTCATGTTTTCAATTGTTGTGTAATCAATTTAATTTATTTATTAAAACGTTGTTCAAACCCATTCATGTGTCTATTAATTTATTCGGTTTAATCTGTGTTTGGCTATCAGTTCTCGGTATGAAATAAAATAAAATATTTTTTTATCTATTATTGCAGCCTTTTGCCCATGGTCATAGATTACGAAAAAAAAATAATAATTATTATTATTTCGTTACTGGAACGGAATTTTACGCGGCGCAGCATTCGCGATTGTTATTAAAAATTATAAAAAGCCGGACATACTTCGCACGGTGGGTGTTATTCGTTCGACGGGTGGGATTCTTTTGACGGGTGTATTGAATTCTAAAGAAACGATAAATCATTTCTTCAATAAAACGATTCTGAACGAAGGAAGTTAATAATATAAAAAAAAAAATGTTAGAAAAATGTCCAAATTTTTTTTTTCACATTTTCAAAATTTTGTTGCGCCAAAATCTTTCTTATATGATTTTCTATCTATGTTTAAATTTTCATATAGTTCGGATCAAAAAATGATGGTTTTAGAGTTATTTTTGTCAGATTTTGGGTGGTTTTTTCCGAAAAAAAAAAAAAAATTGAAAAATTTAGAAATTCAAAAAATGACCTCTTTAAAGTAAAATCTAGAGGCATATCCGATTTCAAAAAGTTATTGATTGAAACTTTTGGAAAAGTATTTCCATGCGAAAAGTTGTACACAGAAAAAAAATAATAAAAAATAATAAACATCATTGTAAAAACACTAGCTTCTTCACTTCGTTCAGAATCTAAAAGACAGTATTATCACGAGAGAGAAGGAGGTATTCAAATTGTATTAAGACAAGTAGCATATTTTTATTTTTTATTTTTTTCCGTGAAGAGGAGAAGGGGTGTATGTTAGAAAAACGTTTATCTGCTGGACATAAATGTACACCATGGGTATTCTTCGCTCCTCGTGTGGGATTTGGAGGATGTGTTAAATTTTAATAAAACGATAAATCATTTCTTCAATAAAACGATTCTGAGTGGAACTTCAGTTTATATGAGACAATTTTAATTAAAAATATCGTAATTTTCATAAATGTTAAAAAAAAAAAAATTGTACTTGGTCAGTTTTATATCCCACTATTAACTGATAACAGAAAAACAAAATGAAGAAAAAACTGTGTTAGAAAATAACGTTAAACATATTTTTTTCAAACGCATTCAAAGTTTTTTGCACCAAAACATTTCCCATACTATTGTCTATCTATATTAAAATATTCATAAAATTTGGATTAAGAAAAAAAAAAGGTTTAAAGTAGTTTTTGTCCAATTTTGAGTAGTTTTTCCTAAATTTTGAGAAAACAGAAAATTATTTGGAATCTCAAAAATTGACCTTTAAAAAGTACCATTTAGAGACAAATTGTGATTCAAAATATTGTTGGTTGAAACTGTTTGATATATATTTCTGTACGAAATAGTGTTTACAGAAAAGTAATAATAAATTAATAAACATCATTGTAAAAACACTAGCTTCTTCACTCCACTCACAACCTAAAAAGAAAAGATAGTGTCATCAAACGAGAAAGAGGTATTCAAATTATATGACGACAAGTAGCGTAATTTTATTTTTCAACAAAGGGTATGTGATAGGGACAATTTATCTGATTTTATTTTGGCCCTGAGTAGGGCAAAGGGGTGCATTACTTTCCTGGTGCTTAGTATTCATTAAACAGCAAGGTGAAAATAAAATTAGTTGAACCACGAGAATTTAAAGAAAGGAGTGACGAATTATGACAATAACATCATCACCGTTGCTTCATGATTAGTAACATGGGAATTTCGAAAACCAATTTCAGAATAGTTGAATCAGTGTAAACTGAATATGCAATTTTTTTTTAAATTTCAACAATGAACTGATGATATGAACCAAAAAAAAAAAAAAATCATAATATTGTAGTATTATTTTTAATTTTTACTAATCATTAGATTAGTAAAAACTTAGTTCAACTAATATTAATTAATAAAACAAAAAAATGTTCAAAGGTTAATAACAAAGGTTACTCAATTTATTGACCAATGGACAAATTCAGTTAATGCACAGATTCGAATATTTAATATCAATTGTTTGTCTGTTGGTAATATTTTTTAGATTCTGAGCGAAGTGAAGAAGCTAGTATTTTTACAATGATGTTTTTTTTTTCTTCTTCTTTTTTTTTTTCTGTGTACAACTTTTCGTATAGAAATACTTGTCCAAAAGTTTCGATCAATAACTTTTTGAACCCGATTCGTCTCTAGATTGTACTTTAGAGAGGTCATTTTTTGAATTTCTCAATTCTTCAATGTTTTTTTTGGAAAAAAACTACCCAAAATTTGACAAAAACGACTCGAAAAGCATAATTTTTTGATCAGAATTTTATGAAAATTCAAACATGGATAGAAAATCCTATAAAAAAGATTTTGCGCAAGAAAATTTTGAAAATGTGAAAAAAAATTTTGGACATTTTTTTTTCTTATATTATTAACTTCCTTCGTTCAGAATCGTTTTACTGAGAAATGATTTATCGTTTCTTTAAAAATTTTTATGATTTTAATTATTCTTAAAAAGAAATTTGTTATTTTTTATTCTTTTAGACGTGATAACAAACGTTTGGATATATATTATTTTAGACCATATAGACCGATTATCGATTTTCCTGAAACTATTAGTAGGTGTTTAGATATGATGAAAATTACAATATTTCGATTGTTTACTATAATTTACAACGTATATTCATGTACTTCAAGTGATAACAAAGCTATTCTATGATCCATGTGAGTTTTAACTAATTTAAAATATAATAATCATCAAATAAGTTAACTATTTATACAATAAAAATTTTAATTGAATCAAATTTTAAATTAAAGACTACGAAAAACCAAAAAATTTTAATGGACTTTTTAAGTCCTTTTGCACACTTTGAACCCTTATGGTAGTTGCAACACTGGGCAGTGGGTATATTGACTATTAAGATTACTTTATAATTATAGACACACTTAACTTAATTAAGCTATAATTTTTTACTTTTTATTGTTATATTATTTCTTTATATTAAAGATTCTTCTACTAAAAATAGAAGAATGTCGCACTATTCTTCTATTAAAAAAGAATACATACTTAGGTTATATTTAATTATATAATAACAATACGCAGGGTCATACATTGGAAGGGATGCAGAGGATACAACTTCTTCAGGTGCCAATATTTTTGGAGATTATGAAAATATTTTGACTGCACGTTTAGATATTTTCAAAATAACATAAACTTAGAACTAAAATACTTCAAAATTCCTTGGTAAAATTAATGTTCATAATGTACCAATAACTAATGTATAAACACGTAGATCATAATTATTGACTATCTCGCCAACTTCAATCTTATAGCTTTAGTTCACGGTCATTTTTCTTTTTTTTTTGTTTATTATTATTTCGTTAAAGATATGACGTTATTTTGATTTAATTAAGTTCGTAAAAATGCAGTCGAAGCATGGAGATAACCGAGAACAACCGAAATGTTTTTTTTTTAAATAAACTCCGGTAATCAATAAAATATTTTCAAGTTAAAAACGATATTATTTTATTTTTATTATTATTTATTATTTATTATTATTATTATATTTATTATGACGATAATAAAGGGTAACAGAGGGAGAAAAAAATTAAGAGAAAGGTATTGGTAGACTACTAAATGCAGGCACGGACACAAGGGGAAAGCCGTGGAAGTGATGCCCCCCAAATCTAAAAAAAGACACACTTCACACCTTGGAGTACTCTTCGCTCTTCGGGTTAGATTCTCTTGTGGCTGTATTGAAAATGATGAATCATTTCTTTCTGGGCGGAGCTTCAATTTATTTGAGTCAATTTTACTTAAAAGTAATTAAGTTTGTTATAATAACTAAAAAAATTATTTTTTACTCGGCCAGTCTTATATTTAATTTTTTACTGAGAAAAGTAAAAATAAAAAAAAATTAAGATAAAAAGAAACGTTAGAAAGAAATTTCCAAATTTTTTTTTCATATTTTGAAAATTTTATTGTACCAAAATATTTGTTTTATATGTCTTTATATATTTAAATTTTCACAAAGTATGGATTAAAAAAAATAGTTTCCGAGTCTTTTTTGTCAAATTTAGGTAGTTTTTCCCAAATTTTGAGAATTTCGAAAAATGGCCTCTTAAAAGCACCAACAAGAAGAGAATCGGGATTTAACAAGCTGCTGGTCGAAACTTTTGGACGAGTATTTCTATACAAAAAACGAGTAGATACATCTTTATCAATTCTATCGACCAACGTAATAATACGAGAAGACTTCTTCCGAATAATTCCTAATAATCAACGTCTAAATTTCTTTTTAAAATATTTAAATTAAATTAATGTAAATTAGGAAATGAAATTTTGAAAAGTTGTTTGGTTGATCTGTAGTAGACATAATAGTGAATTCAAATCAGTTATCAGAAGTCTAATTGTATAATAATTAATTAAGTTGATCGGTTGGATTGCCAAAAATACATCTGAATTGCTTTTCTTATGTGTGCGAAAGACAGAAAAAAAAATCGTCACTTCCAATCCTCTTTTATGGGAATTAAATTCACCGTGATATAAAAGTAGACATCATCAATGCCATTGAAAGGTTTTCAAAATCTGCAAGAAAATTAGATTTTCATTTATGATTAATACTTATTTTTTTATATATATGTATGTATTCGGTTTATGTTTCATAGATATTCGCAATTTTTAATTTATTTTAAATATTCACCATTAATAGTTTAGATAAATTTAAATAAAGACTGATCTTTCTCGAGTTATTTTAATGAAATTGCTAGTTATTACTGTATTCATAATGTAAAGAATTATATTTTATCATATAATACTTATTATAAATTCAATCATATTTTACCCACTCGTATTATACATTCATAATGTTCAATAGGTTCCCCAAATACATGGCATAGGATTACGCCTGACTTATTGAGAGGACATTTTTGAGAACCTAAAATTATTTTTAATCAGAATGTGACATCATATATCAGGGGTGCCGGGTGGCCAACATGAATATGCTCACGAGCCGTATGGATAAATAAAATTATGTCGAGAGCCAAAAATGTCTTTTGAATCCATTTTTAGTTAATGTCATTGAAAACAAAAATGTCCTGTATCAATCGTATTGCAATAGTCAAGGTGCTTCACGGAATAGAACTGTTAGAATTATTACAATGTGGTGGTTTTGAAAAGTTTTAGTAGAACTGTCGTTCTGTTGTGGATTTTTGTCAGTATGTCTCTATTTTAAAGAACCCGAAAATTAATAACTGTGTGCTGAATTTAAAATCAATTTTCGAAATGGCATATTATTCTTGCGAATCACTTTATTGAACATTGAAAATACGTAATATTAAATCTAAATATCATTCAGATTTAACTAAACATCATCTTAAAGAATAACTTCGAGCCAATCCCACATCAGTAAAAACCCAGATTTTAAGCTCACGAAAATAAAGCATATAAAAAAATACATCAATTCTAAAATAATAAATTCGTACAATGAAAAATTATATTTTGTTTTTAAAATTTTTTTTTCACACACTTAATGCCGTAATTATTTAACACAAAAAAAAAAAAATTGTGATCGATAAAAAAAAATTCAATATTAAAAAACAAGATAATCGTTGTTTTAGGAAATGAAATGCGAGCCACATACAACCACAGCAACAATTTGGCCACCCCCGTTGTATACACATAATACACATAATATTTTCTAAATAAAAGACAATTTTCAGCCTAGCGTTTAATCGCCCCCGTGACCGCTTATTTGAGGGGGTTAAAACGTCAGAATATTTTATTCGTAACTCGGAAATCACAAATACAATAAAGTGGCCCCGACGATAATATACTTAATATTGTTATTTATAGCTGCAATGCGAGTTCACCGTATGGTTGCGCTTATATCATCATCACCGTTGATACTCATCACGTGTTATTCGGATGAATAACGTCTTCGAGGCAATGTCAATCCCCGTGAACGCGATGATTTCGCGGTTGCGAAACGCGGCGTTTATTGCGCGATTCGCCATTTATTGTAAACACTAATAATAATAATATATAAACCGCGTAATCACGGTGGGATGTGGAACAATGTGCACAGCGAAACCGAGAACTTGGCCGCGTGCTCGTGGAGTGCGCTTATTTTTACTCGTTTAACGGTCGATAACGTTTGATTGACACACACGCATAATAAATATATGACAACTGGATATTATGTTGATGTATATGTATTATTAAGAGAGCTCGTGTATCTTGTGTGAGCACTTCACCACGCGAGAGTCGTCGAGAACGAACGAGAGAGAAAGAGAGACAGAGAGAGAGAGAGAAGGTAAATAATTTATGTGCTCCCACGCACGCATATACACGCACACACACACACAACGCACCGCAGTGGTAATGCGAACTATTGTTTTAACAGAAGCAGCAAACATTTTAATTTACCCATCCACAAAAAAAAAAAAAATCATCTCTATGCTCGCTCATATATCGCATACCTATTATTATTTCTAATTAGGTATATTAAATAGGTATTAAAACTTCTCACTGGAACATCAAAATTATGTAACGTTTATTTTATTCAAACATCAATACGTTTTTAATACATTTGAGGTTAACGTGTATTGATCTATGGCTTTTCTTTGATACGTTCCGATGTCCCTTTCGCATGAAAATAAAAGCGACTTCCCAAGTGACTTTGCTGTACATAGTGGAACGTAACAGAGTTTTAACAATCTTTATTTTTGAAAAAGATCATTCACTCGCCATACAGAATTCGACGGAATCGTACATAATAATACTCGTAGACTAGGGTGACCATATTTAAAAAAATAAAATACAGGACAAAAATATTTTTCATAATATTTTTAAATAAATAAGAATTTATTGCATACATATATTTTATGTTTTTGAATCGTGAAAAAGTATTATTTTTAAACCACCTATTATAGATTAAATTTAAACACATAATAATATTATTTTAAAAACATAAAATAACATAATTAAACTAAATTGATAATTTTTAAAATTTCTTCAAATCCTTTATTCATATATATTGTATACATTACTTTCTAAAAAAACTTATAAATTCATTTTACGATTATAATTTATTTAATAGTATCCACGAGATTTCTAGATTCTTACATTATTTAATTCAAAAATTTCAAAAGTTTTAAATCAATAGTAAGTAAAAAAACGGGATTAATATGGGACAGACTTGAAATTACGGGACAAAAAACGTCCTGAGAGAAGTTTATCAGGACAACAGGACGCAGAGTCAAAACAAAGGACAATCCTGTATAAAACAGGACGTATGGTCACCCTATCGTAGGCAACAACCAAATTAGGAAATGCAGTGCTTAAACCTTACGAGTCCATTAGTTTTATCATTAATATTTTAATCTATATTTTACTTTGGAAAGAAATCATAAATAAATAAAATACATTTTAATACTTGTACTCTTGTGACTTGTGAGTCTTTTCTCGATAATTTGTGTCGGTGTATTAATTGAACTAATATCAGAATCACATATAATAAGGGTGTCTAAATCCTTGACCTGTCAACTCATTTGGATTTTCCCGCCAACAATCTATTGCATTTAAATTATTATTATTATTGTTTCATATTTTATTCGCATATAAGGGCGTGTATCTAATTTAGGGTCATGCCACATGCCCGCGCGCGTTTGCGTACAGTTCGCACTAATGAGGACCACCGACTACGAGTGCGTTGGAATTATTCGACGTACACCGTTTATACAATATGTATATTATGTACGTTATTTATCTGGAAAAGTTTGTACCGTTTTATACGGCAAACACGACTGCGGCGGTGTGCAAATAATTATTATGATAATTGTCTCGATATACGACGAGTTCGCGCCGTCGTCCAAACACTGCGTTTCGAAACGCCTCCGTCAAGTATACACAAAGCGCTCACGATGCAGACTCGGGTAAACAAAACCTAAACCGAAATGAAAAAGATTGCCCCCGACTAAAAAGCGACAGGGGTCAGAGCTGCGCAGATATCAGCAAACGATTAAACATAATAATGCATTGTCGATTCATTTGCTCGAATTCACACTGAGATGGTTTGAAATAGTGTGTTCGACACAAGCAAGTAATTTGAAGTGCTCGATTAACTTTTGTTGATGTTTTGAAAAGCACACAAGATAAAATTTACCATTGCGTACCCTGTTTATCGGGTGGTCAGGAATATAATTGGTATTAAGTATACCAATGTAACCAGTATTCCCCATAAGTCCCGTGCCCCCCCTTAATATCTTGGTAGCATATCAATATTTTAGATTCTGAACGAAGTGAAGAAGCTAGTGATTTTACAATGATGTTTATTTCTTTTTCATTTTCTGTGTACAACTTTTCGTATAGAAATACTTGTCCAAAGTTTCGATCAGTAACTTTTTGAAACAGGATTTGCCTCTAGATAGTACTTTAAAGAGGTCATTTTTTGAATTTCTCAATTCTTTAATTTTTTTTTGGAAAAAACTACTC